>JAAZTK010002316.1:0-11498 GCA_036507255.1 Megalothorax incertus
CTAACAGATATGCAATTCCAGTTGTAAACAGTTAAACTGCTTGTTTTAATTGTCCATTTGGTTTTTGAATCTCGAGGAAGTAAATTCAATTTAAAAAAAAAAATACTGATATTTCTTGAAAAATTTAAGCATTTTTAATAGGGAGACAGTGGAAATATCATATTTTGGGACAAATTTTGCAAAATTGATCGGAAATCCTTGTTTTTATCAAATAGTACCCTACCATTTGATATTCTCGAAGTATTGCAATATATTGCAGAAAACAATTAAATCTAGAAAGGAAATAAGATATGAAAAGATAAATATTTGATAGCTTCTCGTAGTACAATACCTACCATTGCAGAATGAGTTTCAAATAAAAAGTGCAAATACTTTTCTATCGAGTTGACAAATAGCCTAATCTCCTCCAAATTGATAATTTATGGTGACATAAATCTAACTTTAAATATGTCTCGGAATAGCTTACATCTCAATGTCCCGAGGAACGAGTTTTGGGATGATCGGCATCCCTCCTCAACTTCCCCCTTCTCAGACCCTGAAGACCTAAGATCCTCTCTAAATGACCTCCCCCTCACAGACCTGGAGGAAGAGATAGACTTGAGGAATCGACTAAGAAATTACTCGGAATCAGACCTCAAATCACCCTCAATAGTTATAAATTATACAAACAAAGCGAATTCTCCTCAGTCAATAACATTTCCAACATATACGCCAATTCCTACGAATAATAATACGCTTCCAAACTCGGAGGTAATTTGCAACTCTTGCACATTTCTTTTATTATTTACATCCCCACACGCTAGTGAAGTCATGAATAAAATATTAGGGCATACTGATAGTTTACTCATCTCATTTAAATTTTACATTAACCCTGATTTACTATTACTTTGCAGCAGAAGTTGTTGGATACAGACTTGGACAATTTGGACGACATGGAAGAACCGGATTCAAATTATAATTTCACCGAAGAGGAATACCGGAAGGAGTTGGAGAGGATACAAAGGGCAGAGGGAGGATACGAGGTTATACCTTATTAGAGCAAGCTCTTCGGATCGTGATTTCGATATTAATGGGGATGAAGAGAAACCTCAAAGAAAAATCACTTTTGAAGACCTCGAAAAATTGGAAGAACTCCGGAAGGAAGATGAGAAAAAGTGGGGGGAATTGAGTGGCTGTGAAAAGTTTATGCGAGTTGGAACAGCAATTTGGAAGACCCTAGCCATATTATTCCTCCTATACTTTTTTGTATGCTCCCTTGATCTACTTTCACTTGGCTTCCGTTTAATTGGAGGGAGGACTGCAAGTGAAATATTCAAAAATTCGGAAATACTACAAAATCCTATTGTTGGTGTTATGATCGGAATTCTCACCACTGTCCTTGTCCAGAGTTCTTCAACATCTACATCTTTAGTGGTCAGTATGGTAGCCTCCGGATTTGTGGAAGTCCAAGTTGCGATCTACATAATTATGGGCTGTAATATTGGTAAATTCGAGCCTTATTTAAAGATGTATAAACTTCCTTAATTAGATTTTTATTAAATCTAAGGCACTAGCATTACAAGCACGATCGTGGCTTTTGGTCAGGTCACGGATAGAGAACAATTCCGGAGAGCATTTGCTGGAGGTGAGACTAGATTTAAGTGCATAATTTTAATACCCTTATTTAATCTTGCCTTTTCTTATCAGCTACAATACTTGACATGTTGTAAGTAAATGATTCCAATATTTTTTAATAAAATCGGCATTTCAAAGCCTACAGTTCTAATACTTCTATTACAGTAATTGGATTGCGGTGGTTGTTTTTCTTCCAATTGAAGCTCTGACAGGTTCGTTTAACTTTAATTCTTAAATGAAATTAGAATATGACTGTTAAACCTACAATTTTACCATTATATTTTAGGATATCTATTCCATCTTACAACAGCAGTCATGAATGGAATAATGCCGGAATCTCAAACAGGTTGGAGGAGTCGATTATTAAATTTTTCAAAATTTTAATAAGATTTTTTTATTCAGGAGGCGAAATTGAGATTATTACAGTTATTACAAAGCCATTGGTTAATCTAATCGTTCAACTTGACAAATCTGGTATAAGTTAATTGCTGATCCTTTTAGTAATTTGATCATTAATTGATTTAACTTTTAGTTTTGGAATGTTGGGCTAATCCCAATTGTACCGAAGCTGATGACGCTTCCCTTCTCAAGGAGAACTGCCCTTCCAAGTTAACCGAAGTCACCTTTTCAGAGATGGTGGAAAATACAAGTGGAGGAATCATTTCTCAAAATATGTCCACATTCATTGTTGAAATTCCTAGAAAATGTATGATGTCAACGCCAATTTGTTGGTTTTTTTTTAAAGTTTGATTTCAAAATTGTTTAGGTAAATATCTCTTTGCGGGGACATCAATGTCCGACGCCGCTGTCGGAGCCATTGTCCTTATATCTTCACTGATTATCCTATGCACATGCCTTGTCCTGATTGTAAAGGTCCTCAAATCTGTCCTTGAAGGAAATATTACAAAAGTTATTCAAAAAACTTTGAATGCTGAGATTCCTTATGTTCCTTGGATTACAGGTTTGAGGAATTTGCGAATATTTAATTTTAATTTTTCAAAATTTAAATTGGATTTTTTAATTCAGGATATATCGCGATTTTAATTGGAGCAGTTATGACCTTCTTGGTACAAAGGTTAATAAAAAATTTATAATAAACTCGGCTTGAAAAAGAAAAATCTTTCATTAATATTTAACCTGAATTTCGAATATTTTTAGTTCTTCGGTGTTTACGTCTGCCCTAACCCCTTTGGTAGGATTGGAAATCATTTCACTGGAACGGATGTACCCCTTGGGGCTTGGAAGTAATATCGGAACAACTACAACTGCCCTTTTGGTATTTAAAACTCTCGTCCTTAGCTTAGATCTTTTAAAGGTATATGGAAAAGATTTTTACAAAAAATTTCATTATTCCTATAGGCTTCGATGGCTTCCGAAGGAGGATCTTTCTATCCTGCAATGCAGGTCAGGATTTTTATCTACAATTTTGGATACATTTTTCATTAAAATTGTCTTATAATTACTGAACTTTCTGACATTTCCAGATAGCCCTCTGCCATTTCTTTTTCAATCTTTCCGGAATTCTATTATTTTATCCAATCCCGTATTTGCGACTTCCTATTTGGATGGCTAAATTTATGGGGTATGTCAAAACTCGCTAATTTACCATCAATAGATTAGAAAAATCTTCTTACTGGCCCATCTAATATTATATAAATTGGTTATAGGAATACTACAGCAAAATATAGATGGTTCGCAATCTTCTACATGATATTTGCATTCGTAATCCTTCCAGGTAAGTCATATTTAAATTTTAAACAAAACTAGGCTTCAAATTTATAACTAAAAACTTCATCAGCTCTTTTTATTGGACTCTCATTTGCGGGATCCTGGGCTGTCCTCACACTTGCTGGCATAGTCTGTGTTCTTGTAGCCTTTATCGCAATTGTAACGGTCCTTCAAAGGAAAAAGCCATCATTACTTCCCAAATGTATGCAAGATTGGAAGTTTCTTCCACTCCCTCTGAGAAGTCTCGAACCCTATGATCGGCTTTTATCAAAATGCAATTGTTCTTGCTGTCCATGCTGTAAAAAGAAGTCGGATGTCGATGGAATTGACAACGAGATTGAGGATCCTTATAGGACTGACCCTTTTGTATTTTTCCCGGCTGGGCCTAAGCAAATGCGAGCTTCAAACGAGTCTCTAGACAAATTAGGGGATTCAAATGGAAGGAATAAATCTATACAAATATGAATTTAATTAACTAAAAATATCTTGTAAATAATTTGTTTATAATAGGACTTAATTAATCCCAAGTAGAGGATTTGACCTTTCATTTTGAAGCTTTATTTAAAAGACATGTACATTTTTCATATCCGCAGATATACAAATTTCATATTATCACAAAAATCTTATGTTTTATATATCGTACTATAATACTACTATATTTATTAACGAAATAAAATAAGCTAAATTCACACGCATATCTAATAGAGTAATTCAATCATTTCATAAGGTAAGACTTTAAGAAGATCCCTATAAAAATATAGGGGTGTCTGCAAAATAAAATAATGCTGAACTTTAAGTAGGTAGCGTTAATAATGCGAAAAACTTTAAAAATCAATTAATCGCCATCTCGATTCTGTTAAAATATTCGTATTATTTGAGTTGGCTTTAGATATCCAAATTCATTTGTGTTCCATAATTATTCCGTACTTCTTTATCGCTTAGGGGGCTTACAAGCTGGATCTCATATGAAGGCCGTCCTCCCTCACCATCCTCCATGTCCTCGACAATTTTTATTTGTTCAGCTATCTTTTCCAGTGTGATATCAGAGTTTTTGCAAAAATGGAGAAGAACTATTGCGCAAATGATTGTCGCAAATCCCGAAAATAAACCGACCCAATCTTCGACTGGAAATGATATTAATTTAAGCCTATAATTTAATATCAATTAAATCGGGTACCTAAAACGTAGGCAAATTCACGGAAGAGAATGGCACTGGCAATGATGACACAGGTAGTGAAAAACACATAATAAATTGGCGTTACAACGGCTAAAATATAAAGATAAAAAATCTTAGCATCAGGACATCAAATATAGGGTACTCATAAGTTTACCTGTATTATAAGTATCAAGAGCCTGTGATTTCAATAATTTATGTTAGATTCTTTCCGGAAAAAATTATATCTTAATTTACCTTATTTAAAAAGTTCATTTGAACACATACGCAAATGATTAAGGTGACAATGCAAAAATAAGTTAACCAATTTGTAAATTCATTCTTCTCTCCAGAGGCGGTCGTTGTTATTGCAAGTCCAAAGCCTTTTAAAATATTTCCATTTTTAAGATTTATTAATAATAGTAAGAAAAGATATAATTAAAATCGAAATACCTTTACAGCTCATTACACTAATAATATAAAATAATTTTAAAATAAGGATATTAAGGATAAGTAATTACCCTGTGCAAATACTTACCTCAAGGATCCAATCAGGGAACAGACGCCAATCCAAATAAGTAGAGTTTTGGTAGAATTTTCTAAAGATGCATTCCGAAATCATTTAGGTTCTTAAATAAACAAAATCCCAAATAAACATAATTCGAATACCTGGAGAGTTTGGCTTAAAATGGTAGATGAGGATGAGGCTGACGACGACGACTATCAAAACATATAGGATAAATAAAGGGTTGCTGATTTTATCTTGAAGGTCTTGCATATTTTCAATCTCCTTTTCCATTGGTGCTAAATCCAATATGAAATATTTATTTATTATGAAAAATAGGTAATATAATATCGTACAATACTATGTACAATAGTTTGCAAATTTGCATACCATGAAGCACAATCACAGTTGAACCGATTGCGCAAAGAAAGCAACCCATCTTAAAAGAAGAATTGGAATTATATTCATTTTTCTAAATAAATAAGCATATGTAAAAATACCTTCCCAAGAAAGTTAAGTCTCTCTTTGAGAAATCTTGATGCCAATATAGTTGAGACCAATACGCTCAATACCCCTAAAGTAGAGACCAAACTTGCTGGAGCGAATGCATAAGCCTGGAAATGATAAATAAAATTGCAAAACCCCACAAGTTTTTTTTCTATAAAAAAATTTTCAAATGTCAAATATCTTACAATGAAGTTGGCCGCTTCTCCAACTCCCACTAATTGAATCCGAATCAAAAATAGAATTTAATTCAATATTATTCATTGCAAATATTACTACTATTATATAGAATATTTTCAATACTTGAAAGAAAGCCACTCCACCACAAAAAATCCCTCAAATATCCGAACCCCCCTTGATTTGCTCTCTTTCCCCCTTTGCTCAAGTTCAATAGGGCTCTCTTTTTCACAATAAAGCTTACTCCAATGAATATACCTATTCAAACAAATGTCATCTTCAATTATACAATCAATTCATGATCATTGCAATTAAATCTTACTGCTAAGAATAGCGAGACTAGTCCCTATGTAAAATCCAACCACATCCTTTTGTGTGTGATGCCTTTGATCCTCAAATGATCGGTTCCCCACCGACTCGGTTGACCCCTGAAATACTTCAACGAGATCACCATTTGTACTTGAACTCAATAGCTCTGAAGTCAGGGTAGTCACAATAGAATTTAATGTAGAGTTTATTAAAGTAGTAGGTGTAGGGTCAGTCTCTGAGTCTGTACTGATATTCATATTTACAAATTAATATAGTTTATAAAAGATTTAGAGCAGGCTAAATGAACTTGAAGGACTTTTGCACATGTTTTAAATTAAAAATTGTGGACTCTTTTTTAAATCACTTTCAAATGGAGAGAATTTGAATTGTAAATGTAATGACTATGAGCTAATGAGTCTTGATAGTATAAAGAGTCAGGTTGACACATTGGACTTCCTTTGTACAGGAAGTTTTTTTTTTCACAAGCCTTATACAAATATCGAATTTATGCAGATATCGTGCAAGTGTTTAACTTAATATTTTATATATAATATGAGTAATACAGGATTGTATTTTAAACTTACAGACTAGTATATTACTGATATACAATATGTATCTCTGTATTAAGTGCGAAGGTAAAGCCATGTTAATGTAATTATGTTGTAACGTCATCAACTTGTAGTACAGAAGAGATAGAGATTGTGAACGAAGCGCATATTATATTGTATTTTTCCCCTATATTTAATCTACTTGAGGGGCCATAAAAGTTTGGAATATAATTCTGGAATCGAATCGAGAGTTTAGTTTACCCAATTTCTATAATAAATTACATTATCCAATATAGGGAAAGTTGAAAGTTTTATCTGGAATTCACTAAATGCTTTATCAATCCACTTTATCACCTATACTAATATCCGTAATACAAATACTTTCAGATAAACACATCCAATATGCAGAGAAATATGAAATATACTGCACAACGGGCTATAGTATACGGAGCATTTTGTATAGCGCGTAAATGCAATTAAATTATGATGATAAAAAGTGATTTAAAAAAGGCTACGTATATTTCTATTCTCATTTTAAGCCCAATATATAAATGATTAGGAAATATTTTTTAGAAGCAGGTGTTCAATATATCATCCATCTACTCGTAATTAATAGTACCTACCATACATGATTATTTTTTAATTAATAAACTTTTTATGAAAGCCCAGAAAAACTTTTATTTACCTAAATAGATTCCTTTTATTATTGCATTGGGAAATATCAAAGCAATTCTGAACAATGATCTATTCTAAGGATAAGTATATTTATTGTATACTATTATAAGTATTTACTTCTGCAGATATTTCAGGGAAATTATTAATATTTATGATTGGGAATACAATATAGTATGTAAGTTATAAATAATAATTTATAATGAGCAATTCTGATTCATTCTTCAATCATTCTTGAATTATTTGACTAGATATAGAGATATATAGATATCTCTATATAAAGTTTTGACTCAATTGGATAGACTTAGGAGTAGGTAGTACGATACGAATAATCGTATCGTAGTACCTACTCCTAGCCGACTGCCGAGGTATACAGTGTATACCCGTTATACAGATATGTATAGGGAGATGAATGTCTAAATGCCTAACAAAGTCCTTAAACTTTAACTTGTTCGAATGCAATAATACAATTGTTCGACTCTCCCCTCTTTTATGCTTTAAATTTTAATTACTGTACTCTCGCCTCCAAAACCATCAAATGTCAATGTTTTCCCTTATATCAAAGGATTACTATGCTCGGTACAATAGATTAGGTATGGATAAATCACTTTTGCACAGTTAAATAAAAAGAAAGTTGCAACTTTCAACTTCATAACACATTACATATTGATGCGAGAGATTTCTCTATTATCGAATCTTGTTATGAGACTTTGTTTACGCATATCTTCGTATTGGCAGTTGGAATACCTATGTAGATGTAATAACTTTTGAAATCGATGGTCATTTAATTAGTGATAATTTTTTGATGTATTACGAGTTGTTTGTCTTGTTTTCACTTTTGCTTTCTTTCCAATAAGATATCTACCTAGCTGCTTAATTGATTGATTAAAACTTGTCTAGTCCACTTCCACCCTATGCATTGCCCCTATTCAAGTTGAATGCAAAAATGCATTATCTTGAAGGGGGGAAATTGAGAAGATAAAAGGGCTTCTCATCTGCCCTTGCTCCTCAGTGTCAAGGATTGATTTCTTGAAAATTGTCAATTTTGCAATATTTTGATTTAATTAACAATGGGTTCCTCCTCCTCGTTAAACCTCCTTTGCTTAATATCCCTATGTGTTCTAGTCTCATTTGTTCAGTGCTATAAAATGATTAAAGTATATCCTTTACCAAAGTAAGTTCCATTTTATATAACTTTTCTAAATCAATCCAATCGAAATAGGTACTATTCGATTCCTTGTATAGTATACAATATCTGTAGATCTGTAAATACTGAATTTGCATATTTCTCAGATCAAGACTTTGCATGAACACAAATGATAACGAGCGAGGAGCTTGGAGGTATCATCGTGAGACGAAAAAGTGCTATCAAGTAAATATTTTTTTTATTTTAGCTCAAATTAAAACTAATATTAATTAATTGCATATATTTGTATATCTAATTCAGAATAATTAAATTTAGGTAGGAATGCAAGGTCCATGCAACGAGCTAATGAAATTCTCCTTAGACCATAATAACAATGATTATGGCGTCTGTGATTGTGACCTATCGCTAAGATGTGGACGCCCCTTAATCTATTGGTAAGAATTTGTATTTGAGTAGAGCTAGCTATTGTATAATTAACTGATGTCAAAATATAATGGCGTTACTTTAAAGATTAAAGTATTTTTTAATGATTCCAAAGGCCCCATACGGATAGATGTTACTTTTACGGAGATCAGGTACTCACTTTCATCCTTTTAAATTTTAAAATGCAATATGTAAATATATGAGCATGCTGAATCAATTAACTGCTTATACATTTAAAATATTCAAATTCTTAAATCTCAAGGGACCCTGCCTGGATGGGAAATTTCTAGTATTCGGAGCAAATCAGCAACCCGTATGCAAAAAGAATATTTGCATAGAAGAGGAGAAGAGGCTTCCTTCAACGCAAAACCGTTTTTGGGTAGTTTTTCGAGGTCAATGTTATCGAACTTACACTACCGCATATTGTGCAGGTTTGATCTTAATTAAAGGGGATCAAATTTCAATTTTACTAAAATCGAATTCTTTTAATTAAAATCTAGGCAAAGATGAATATCTCCTCTTCTCTGAGAACTCTTATAAAGCCACATGCCAATCAATTTATGCAGAACAAGGCGTTTGTACTGAAGGGGAGATTCAGAAGATGAAATGCTACCCTGGTATGGATCTTAATTAATATTAATTAATACAAGTTAATTGGAAATCTAATGAGGAATATCCCATACATTTTACTAGGTCAAAAAATGGACTATTATGGACAATGTACAAGAACCAAATTCAACTATTAAAAGAACTGATCCTGAGATGCTTAGACGCCTACCATTTTATAAAAAGTATTTTAAACTTGTTATAAATGTTTTAATAAAAGTTATTATCCTGGCAAATTTTTTGTTATTTTTATATATAAGTAGGTAAATCATTTTATTAATTTTATAATCACTTTTAAGTTTTTAATAAAGTATAAGATTTACAAAAAGTATAAAGAATAAATATGTACGCACGTCGCATGTAGTGTATAAATGATAATAAATAGGTATCTTTTGTGTATGAAAAATTAAGTTCGTAGTTAATTGTATGTAAAAATCAGGACTGAATTGGACTGAATATGGACTTCAAAAAAAGAACATAAAAGAGATATGTAAAATATACGTGTCCAGGAATTATAAATATTTACATAAATATTGATTTGCCACTAATAAAAAACTAATTAGTTGATTTGAAATTTGAATACGAGTTCTCTTCACTATTCTACAAAAATACATTAATCTAGTTTCACAAATCTACTTAATAATCCTACTTTGTATTGTTGTAATTACGTGAAACTTTAATCTAGTCCTTACAGCTCTGCGAAGACGTCGAATCATAGAGAATTAAAGACGGCGTAGGCCAGGTGTTAATTAAATAATGGAATGGAAAATTGTCTCGTGAATAGCACCTGAAAATAAACCAAATATAAATAAGTCAAATTAATAAAAATCATACTTAGCTATATATTAAAATGTACAGATTAATTTGAATAATTCTTACATGTTTGATCATCAGGTTCAGTGAGTCATCTTAAAATTTATATCTTATTTCCGGGGGACAATAGAGATCCTCTCCTAAAAGAATCAAAGATCAAAATGATATAAAGAATCTACCAAAATTGAAAAAAGTATAAATCCAAGTGTAAAAAAATACCTCTGATTCGACGCGCAAGTTGCATGTCCTACAAAGAAAACAAACAACCAATTTATTAACAAAATATTCAATTAAAATTAATTAAATAATAATTAAATGAAACTTACTTTTGGAAAAATTGTGACTCGTTTGGCGTGGATTGCACACAGAAGAGTATCTTCAAAAAGATGGATCAGATAAGCTTCTGCAGCTTCCTGAAGTGCCATAAGTGCAGAAGATTGAAAGCGCAATTCAAGCTTGAAATCTTGAGCAATTTCGCGGACAAGTCGTTGAAATGGGAGCTTTCGGATGAGCAGCTCGGTGGTCTTTTGGTACCGTCGGATCTCTCGGAGAGCGACAGTTCCTAAAACCAAATGAAACAAACAAGCTCAATTTTATGACAGTTTTAAATAATTTAATGCGAGCAATATTATATAGAATATACCAGGTCTCCAGCGATGTGGTTTTGGTGGCGCCTGTGGGGTCTTCCGTTTGACATTCTTCCTCTTTGGTGCAGCTGCTGCGCGCTTAGCCTTCTTGACAGCGGCCTTGGTCTTCCTTTGCGATCTCTTGCTTCCCCAATCGGCGTTCTTGGGAGGTGGAGGTGGTCGATATTTCGTCGATTTGATTGGGGCTGGCTGTTTTCGTCCTCGTCGTGAATTTCTAAGCTGGATACCACCTGCAGATGACGCGGAAGAGTTCTCCGAATGGACGGATCGGGATGGACTAGGAACTACAGTATTCTCGGACAAATAGCCTGAATGACTTTCATTGTGATCTGCGTCACTCTGATTAGGACTGTCGTTCATTTCCTGATCACTTCCGCTGTCTCCCACATTATTCTCGTCACTATTGTTCCCCTCCTCATCTTCCCTAGGGGTGGTAGGCTCTTCTTTGACCATAATTCTGCAAATTAATGTTAATGATAATTTAATTAAATACGTAATTTGTATAAGGATTTCAAATTCTAATTTTATGCTTGCCACAGCAGTAAATTACAACAAATGCGATCAACTTACACAAAAAGGCTGACAGCAGCTCACAGGGGACTCCAAAGGGTGTCAAGAAAGGTCAAAATGACTGTAAAAATAGCTGAAAAAG
>JAAZTK010002317.1:0-11492 GCA_036507255.1 Megalothorax incertus
GTAATTATTAGTAAAACCTGGATATCCTCAATTTAGATTTCCAATTCTCAGGTTGGCGAATGTTGTTCAAGTCATCAAATACTTTCCCCTGGGGGAAGAATTCCCTCGTCTCTTCCAGGATCACCTCCGTACATTCCTCCTCACCTTTGAACTTCCAAATTTTGAGGAAATGGAGCGTGTGAGCTGGGTTGCAGGGTTTCTTGGACTGATGGGAGGTAGTATCCAGCTCGTGTCATCCGCTACCCTCCTCTGCTCCATTGAAAAAGTATTTAAAATTCAGATTTAATTAATTTGAATGTAATTTGGGTATTTAATTTAATTAGAGGGATAAGCTATCGGCCAAACGATGGATTTTAATCACATTCGGAGTGGTTGTAGCGTACGCAATTTGCGCAATCACCGTTTTTTCGCAGGTTTGACTCGCAATTTAATTTTAATTCTGGTCCAATTAATTTAATTGACCATTTTTTATTAAATTTAGGATGACACTAATTGGGTATACTCTGCCTTCAACTTTTATTGGGTAGTAGCCATCCTGGGGGTCAATTCTTTTTGCCTCCTCTTCTTCCTCTGGATAGTCCTCGCTTATGTCCAACTTTCGGAAGCTGGGAAATTTGTCTAAAAAGGCAAATGGCTTGGGATATATATCACAAAATAGAGCTAAATTAATATGCAAATGAACTGCCCTCTAAAACACACTCCTCGAATGTGTTCTTTGAGACTCACGTCATAAATTAGAGATATTTACGTAGGTTCTTTCGGTAGACACTCGCGGATAGGAATACAAATTGCAGATTCCAGTTATTAATTAATCTATTTAAATAACTATAAAGGGTGAGAAGGACAATAAGAAAAGTCTCAACTTTTACAGAGTACAAAGCGACAATAAATCCTTTTATAATTACCCATACCTGGCATATTTAGGCGATCGCTTTCGGGGATCCCAAATTGAGATTCCCAATGGCCAGTTCTAATATAAAAAATGTGTTTTAATAGCCATATACATATAACGTGCTAGAGTTTAGGTCATAGATTTATAGGACTTGGAAATTAGGATTAGACCTTAGTCCTTGGATTAGACAATAAATTACTTGATAGACTTGAACATGTACCATGTAATAATATTTGAAAATATTGATATTAACAGTATTGGATTAATTACTCTAATATTTAGAGAAAGATTGTATATTCTTCGCATATGCAAAGTCTACAGAATATAAATGAGCTATATTTTAGAAAGATATCTATTTCATAGAAAGAATGGGTAAATAAATTGTATAGAATTTAAGCAAAAATATTATTAAGAGTTAAAGATTATAGCATTTTTAGAATAGGAATTTAGGAGAGTACCTATTGTCGGTATTCTCGTACTATGCAGATATAGGGGAATTTAATATTCTAATATTTGGAAATTCAAAATTATAATATTATATGGGTTTAGATAATTAGGTAATTAGGCAATATGATAAAGTGACAATAAAAACGATGATTTTAATTAGAATCGAATTGTAATATAAAGATCAACAATATGCAGCAGTGGGGCTATATGACTCACTATCAATTAATTTGTCATTGCATTTGAATTAAATATTTCTTTATGAAATACTTAAATAAGATATTTATTTATCCTAAAACATACATAATTATTAATTAGCATTACAAATGACCCTATGTAGAATATTTTAATAAATAATTAAATATCACGCCTTAAATTCGAGTCAGATTAGTTTGATAAAGAGAACTTGAGAGTGGTTTCCGTTGTGACTCTTCCTCCTCTTCAGATTCTTCCTCCTCCTCCTCATCTTCGACAACCTCCTCCTCTTCCTCAACTTCTTCAGGCTCCTCCTCCTCATCCACCTCACTATGTCCATTTGTACGGTTGCTATTTCCACTATTAGGATCCTGATTCTCAAGTGCTTGGACAGCTTGATAGAAATTAGCTAGGGAATCTGGAGCTTTAGCTTTATTGTAAAAATGTACAATATTTTGAACAATTTCAGGTGAGTTTTTCCAATTGGTAGTCTGAAGGTAGTTGGCTGCCATAAGGTAAATGTCATGCTGTCGAGAATGATTAGCATAAAAGATGATTCTGTCAGTATCTCCGCTTTTGAGGAGGGCTTTCATCGCTTGAACCTTGATTTAAAAAATGAATTTAAGCAAATACCATTAAATAATTGAAATATACCTTTTTCCCAGCTTGAGTATATTTTTTTGCAGCCAAATGATAATTTCCTTGAAGCATACAAGACTCTCCCATCTTATCCAGAAGCTCCAGCCTGAAGGCATTGTCCAGATCCTCATCTTTCCCTGGGGTAAGCCGCTCCGCAATCTCTTCCGTAATTGGTAAATTAAATTCTACACAAAGATCCATTGCCTCCTTGTATTTCCGGGCTGCTGAGAGCATGTCAAAAGCTTTCTCATACTCTTGATTAGCAATGAAAAAGGCTGCACATTTCTGGAGAAGCATTGGGTCAAGTCCTCGCCCGTTTTGACTGAGGAGATCTTTGGCCACTGCTTGTAGGGTCGAGTATTGTTGAGATCTAGGCAAATACGAGTAAATTACAGGTCTAATAATCATCCATTCATAATTAAAACTTACGAAAATGCCAAGTCGATAGCCTTTGAAGCATACCCTGCACGATGGTACAAATGGATTGCCTTTTCATAGTCTGGAGGATTGAGTTTGGTCTCAAAAAACCTTGCAGTTTCAGCTTTTAAATGGAATTTCCAATTAGTTTTTGATTTTATTAAGAAAATATGTACAAATACCTTGATCTTCGGATTCTGAAATTAAAGCAAGTGTCCAAAGCTGATCTAATATATTCCTTTCCTTACAAATCTTTAGAGCATTGCTATAAGCTCCTGCTTTCCGATAAAAATGAATTGCTTTATCAAATTCTCCCTTTTGCTCCAGAACTGCCGCAATATTGTAGCAAGATGCCCGATTATTCACTTTATCAGCCATCTCAATTGCTCTTCCTATATCCCCCAGATAGCAGAGGAGGCGACCATGAGAGAGCCAATCTTCAGCCAGCTCGTAATACTTGAGAGCGACATCCGTCTCCCCTTGACTCTCCAAATATTGAGAATACCAATGGTATAATTCCCTGATTTATTGAAAAAAATGATTAAAAATTCAACGAATTTTAAAAAGTTTTAAATCGCACCTTTCTTTTTTCTCTAAAATATATTTCTCAAGGGCGTTGGGGTCAGGTAGAAGCATCCTCGGAACTTCGTAGCAATGCGTCTCAGCCCTTTCATACATTATAATGGCTTCTTTGAGCCGCTTGTTCCTCTCAAGCCATTTGGCATATTGATGGTACGTTGTCCTAAATCATAAAAAAATATAAAAAATAATGAGATTTATTTAAATTAATTCTTTCTTACCGCAAACAAATTCGCAAATAATTCTCACAGACTTCAATAGCTTTATCCCAAAGCTCAATGTTCACAAAAAGCTTTCGGAGGAGGTCGAATCTTCCACATTCTTTATATAGTGCTTCAGCTTCAGTAATCATATTCAATTGGATGGCAAGCATTGCGACATGAGCTTGGACTTCCGGTTCAGTCTTCATGGCTCTCTTGAGGAACATTGCTTGTCGAGCTTTCCCAGTTTTAGCCAAGCAAACTAGGGCCACGTCACATCTTCGCGTCTTAATGCAGGATTTGGCCATAATTATCCCAGATCTTTTTGCTGTCCAAATTAAAGATTAATTCAACTCTTGTAACTAAAATAAATTATCTTACTTATTCATATCTTTTTTGACGGCTTGAAGAGCTTTATCAATCTCCCCAATTGTTGTATAATAATTGTAATTGAGGAGTGCCGTCCGCGTGGAATTATCAATATCTTCCATCCCTTCAAAATCCATCAAAAGCTCTTGTTTGATCCCGATTTTGAAGCCCTCATTTAAATTCAAGCTTCCTTTGCTCTGTATAAATTCAAATTAATCGAATTTTAATCGAGGAATATGTAAACTTGAAGATTAAAAATCCTAAAAATTAATTTACCTCATTCTTTTGATATCTGAACAGAAGATAGGGGACATCAACTCCGAGGAACTGTTTGTATTCTTCTCCAATTCCCCTCCGCTCTTGAATCAGGATCCCCTTCTCATGGCATGTGTACATTGATATGATTTCCTCCGAATTCCCTTCCATTAAAATGCTCATTCTCCTGTGGAGGAGGGAATGGACCTCCTCCTCCGATTTGACATCCTCCTCCGGGTTCCCTTTACCAACCTCTTCCTTCTCAATCTCCAAATAGTTTGATTTAATCAGCTCAATGGGGATCTTTTTAATTTGGAGTGCCATAAAACGGGCATCTTGAGGTTCCCAAAAGAAGCTCTTGACAAGATTCCCTTTAAAATAATTGGAATTCAATTAAGACATGACCATAAGATACTTCAAGGTGCTTCCTCGACTTACCTGGAAATTCAATTGAGCTGATTTTATCGTGGATATGATCCCATACAAAGATCCGTGAATCAGGCATCAAATTAGCCTATGAAAGAATTTTTAAATTAATATTTGCGATCAAAATAATCAAATTATTCGCACTTTTGCCACTGTGAAAGCCACTTTTGTCCCTAAATAAATAAAATAAAGATTATAGATCCAGAATTTAAGAAATTACATCATTTTAGACCTGTGGAATTCCCTTTAGCGTCAATAATTTCCCCAAAATCCTTCACAAGTCCATTAAGATTCTTCGCCTGGATCGTTAGCTTCGCCTCACGCCTTCCAATATGCCAAATCTTGATGAATCCATTCACTGTCCCAACCGTAAGGAATTCCCCACCTCTTGAGAGTATGATTGGTGGCCCTTCTGAGGGGGCCGTACTCAGGGTTTGCTTAATAGTCCCTTGAAATGTTCGTACTTGGATTTCTTCCGGTTCCAGGATGAATAGACTTTGTTCATAAATTGTAAGAGTCTCACATTTGCATTGAAAGCTTCCAATTGGACGGTATTTATTAGGAATATTTGGACCAATTTCATAATTTGAGATCCTAGTCGTGGACCATACGGAAAGATGCGTTTTGCTAGTGCTTGCTCCTCGGATTTGAATATCAAACTTTGCGTCAAAGTTGAGATTTTGTTCATATAGGGCTATAGTGGCTTCATTAGGGCTTAATTGGAGGACGCTTGTCTTCTCCCCATAATGTGCACAAAGATCTTGCTCCCTCAAAATATAGACATCCCTCGCGCCTATACAAGCTAGGATTTGAGGGATAGATGGGCACCAAATTGCGGATTTAATCACACCAGAAATAACAGTCAGATTATGCCACTCCCAGCGATTCTCCAGGCTATTTTCATCCAATCCTAACCCGGGATAGCTTGACACCTTCTCCCTCCACATGGCAAGATACCCTTTTGTAGAAGCACAGCATAGGACACCTTTAAATCAGATAAATCATGATTAATTAATTGATAAATGACTATTTGTACGGATATTACCCGTTGTAGGATGATAATCAATTGAGCAAAATGTGTCGCCCTCCGAGAAGGCCGAATCTTTTGGTTCGAGGACACAATTCTCTCCATTGTCAATCTCCCAGAGTCGGAGGGAGAGTTCCTCGCTTATTATTGCAAGTGTACCAGAGGTCCCAATCCATGAAAGCCTTAAATCCCCTGTTCCACTCAATTTTGTCTAATCATGTATTTAAGTGTTAATTATTTAAATATAAATGCAAATTAAATTCAAAACCTTTGAAATCTCTTTTAGAGCTCCACTCGGATCAACCCGGAATTGTCCAAGAACGTAAGCTTCAGTCATCACGATGAGAATGTCCTGAGTATTATGATAGAGGAGGACTTTGACTGCTGAACCGGATGTAAGAACTTCATCGAATGATCCGCTTTCTTTTATGAAATAAATTGTTCCTGCGAATGACATTAAAATATAAAAATTAGCAATTTCTCAAAGGTTTGAATTAGGAACCTTCAAGAAGGCCTATATAAAAGCCAAGATCCTCCTCGGCCGTATCAGAAGTAGCTGTATTTTGCCTTGTGGACACACGCCCAGTTTTGGGACGCCAAGAGGTCATTTGTCCAAGAGTTCTTTCGGAGGATATTGCATCCGTTTTAGCAGGTTGGATATTAGATGGCCTTCGGAATAGAATTTGACAAACGGGTTGTCTGAAATCATGGTGGGATTTTGTTTGCAGATGACCCTGGAAGTCGCTTTTCCACACGACAAGCGTTCCTGGAAAAATAGTGTCATTTTTTACCTGAATTTAATTATTTCAAATCCGGAATTACCCGCTGTATCAGATGAGACGAGGATCCCACCCGAATGATTCCATTTCAAGATTGATATAGGGGCATGATGGGCTAAATACCATCGCCGATAATTAAAATATCATTAGATAAGTCTATTAAAACGGTCATTTCAATGTCATACCTCGAAATCCTTCGAATAATTCAGATTCCTCATGATTCCAAACGATAACTTCCCCAGATTCCAGTCCAATTGCAATCACTTTAATGGTGGGATGCCAAGACATGGATGTAACAGCAATATTTGGATGACTCGTCGTCTCAATATCCGCCGTCTCATCTTTCTGTTCATGAAAATTAAATTATAAGGATCTCAATATAATTTTAAGGTTTACCAGATGATCGTAAATGGCTATAAATCCTCCTTTGATGTCCTCCTTTACAGAAATAGCCAACAATGGGTAGATTTTATGCCATTCTATTTCACCAAAGGTTCTTCCCACCGTCGTGGGTAGCTTTGTATCAAAATATAATGCCATTTTTGGGGGGGATAATTAATTGTTTTTAATCGGAGAGGAATTATTGCAGATTTCACGTAGAAAAAGTATGCAAAATTAAAAGTTATTTTGTCTAAAAAAGGGTCTAATATTTGTGTATTTGTTTATAGGCTCCGTTGTTAAGGACTGTTGGGCAATACAAAGTCACTCGCCATCTGAAATTCTGAATGATCCTGGTCCCTGACTCACCTGAGTACGTTTCCTAAATCTCCCCTTACCTCATTAAGTCATTAGGAGTCTAAAGACATAAGGACGATCACATAACCGATCAATTAAGCTACGATAAATCAATAATGAAACCTGAAGATTCCAATTAAAATAAAGGTATATTCAAGATTATTTATTCCTATGCATTTTAAAGGACACGATTGCTCTGATAGTATCAGAGATACAGTACCTACCTATATCAGTACATGCTACGTACTAAATCTAATACGAATATAGTACTACAATTAATCCTACCTAAGTATAATAGGTACATTGTAAATTGTAATATCTAATCCTAAGTAAATAATTATAATTATATTCACAAAGTTAAACACTAATAAAAAAGGATTTTTAAAATGCAAGCAAATCTTATTTAGATCTAATAAATTTTGGCATAATTTGTTATACTAATTAATATTTAATATGTCGTAATATCATACTTTGTAGGAATTTGAATTTTGATGTGCATAAATTATACGCTTAAGCCTTAAGCTTTATAATGAAGTAGTATGTATAAAATTACTTGTGTAAATATTCACGATAGGATACATTAGGATAAGCCTAGTTTAAGGTACTTGAATCTATAATTTTACTTAAAATTAATTGAATTCAAAGAACATGAAGTGTCCTATCCTACACTGCTTGTTGCTAATTCTTCCTAAGTACTAGATGATGCTCGATGATTGATAAGTGCGTCCATGACCCAAGGCCGATCATTAAACTCGTACTTTGTTAAAGGTAGGTCAAAGGGGAGTGGAAATGCTTCCGGATCATCAGAATTTGGCTCACGGATTTTGAATGTATTTTTTGAAATCTGTACAAAAATTATCAAAATATTAATTATTTTTTATCGTAAATCCGAATTTCTTACCATTAGACTTGGAAGAAATAAAATCCCAGCTTCCCAGGACATTGTAGAAAGTCTCGAAGCATCTTTATTTAACTTTAGATGGAGAAAAAATATAATTAATTGCGATTCCCATTTTAAATATTGTAATTAAAGGAAACCTACCTTTCCCCAGGCAGCTTTAGACAGATTAGCGCTAGTTAAAAGAAACCAGCTAATTTCCTTCTCGTCTGGAGAAAGCCGAAAGTAGGATTTTATATGCGGAATTGCTCTACTCCTACCTCGCGAATCGGATTTCCATTGGCTGAAAAAAAAGATAGCATTTTTTAATTAAAAGTTTTCAAAATACGGTTCATTTTAACTTACTAAAAATAATTTCGAAGCCATTGCTGTTTCATATGCGTTGAACCACTATACGGAAGACATCCTCCACCTTCTACACCATCATAACTCTTGAGGACATTAGAATGGCTTGGATAAACCAAATTAATCCGACAACCAGCCACAGAATCTCTCAAAGTCATTGCGGATCCAATCTCCTTTCTTAACCAATCTGCATCACTCGCACCCAAAGTCCCTATAAATTCAAGCAAAATTAGGATTAAAATTTTTAGATTATTAAAATGCAATGACCTACCAATTGATGAGCATTGCATAACCAGAGGCCAATCCCTGTCCGCATTCTGAATGGTATTATTCGTCAGTGCTTTCTCCAATTTTTTTAAACCCCATTGAAATCCACTAGAATTTGATTTTGTTGGATTTGGTGCGGTTGCAATTAAAATGACTCTAATCGGGCTAAAATCTACAAGTCGAATCTTCTCGATCCAGTCAGGGATGACATCATTATTTGAATAGCTAGACAAATATTGAAGTAAATCAGCTTTGAATCTCTTCCCATTTGGTTCTGGAGAGCTGTCCTCAATTAATTTGGAACATTTTGGGCTAATCCATACCCCCTGAGTTCGATTATCCCAGTCTGACGAAATTAAATTTGCAGTATAAACCATTACTCGTAAACTCTCATCTTCATACTGAACAATGGACATTTTTGTATGATGATGTCCATAAGGGAATGGTGATTGAATAAACTTGATTTTTAACCAATCTGAAAACATTCCAGCTGCATTCTTCAACTCTTCCGTCCTTACACCATATAAAAGGGTAGTTTCTTTCCCGATTAAATCCCCTCCGATGTAATTATTGATGAAGAAATCCGCTTCAACCATATAATTGATATGTAATAGTGATTTAACGACTCCCATCGACTCGTGGAACATTTCGCGAAAAGTTATTGAGAGTGGATCATATTTATCTCGGGGTTCATCATGATTTCGCACTAGGAAGAAATTAATTGGTACACTTTGATCCCATTTTTCTTTCATTGTCAAATGTCCACTTTTAAATTTTGAATTGACAGAGCTTGAGGAGGAGGATGTTGGAGTTCCATTTATTGAAGGATCTGAGCTATCGGATTCTTTGTTTGAACCCTTTCTCTCAAATCTAGCTTCCTGGAGACTTTTTAATTGATCCAGAATTAAGCTTTGATCAGCAAATATTGATGGTATTTCTGTTGAATTGTCTTCTTTCCATTTGGCATATAGTTCTTCAACTGAAATGCAAAAAAATCACATTTTAAAATGCAAATTCGCAAGTAATTCAAATTATTAATTATTCCTACGTTCCGGGTGGGAATACTCAACGAGATGCCTGTAAATAAACAAACACAATTTAATTAATTAAAACTGAGTAGACCATGAGTTATTAATAATAATTACTAATTAGTAAAAATCAGGTAATAATTAAAAAGAACATGTATGTTATAATAGCCTACCTCGGGTTCCTCCGATAACATTTAATTCCATGCTGACATGCTCCCCGAACTTCTGGGTCAATCCTCCTCCTCTTTGGGGACTGGTCTTCCTCTTCTGCCATCACGCCTTGATGTCACCACCACCGGATGTCAATTAAAATTGATTAAAAAACAAATTGCAAGTCGTTTTTTGACAACTTGATTCTAATTCAAAATTCATAGGCGCGGGATATCGCAGCTTTTCTTACCTGGTTCTGCATGGCCTGGCCGAAAAAACGTTTACAAAACGTTACGGCTTCTCATTGTCCAAAGCCTGATTGAATCAGTACTTGACTTGACCTGACACATTGACAATGTCACAAATTTTGCCAATTTTTGTCAAAATGTCATATATGATCTTTTTGCATTTTTGGTAGAGAGAAATATGCAATACATGTACACTCAATTATGCATAAAGAATTGCGATCCTAATTACGAAACGTTTGCAAACGTTTGGTTGGGATTTTTATTTTTAAATTTTTAATAGAATTTTAAATAATTACAATTTTATTAAATATCTCATATATTGCAGATACATTTCAGAATCAGATCAAAACTGAATTCCTTTTTATACACAATTTCATATCAGTCCATTTTAATACATTTGCTTCATATCTTTACTTTATAAAAATTATATCAGTATGCATTAGCAAAAATAAATATTAACAAGCCTCAGCTTAAAGCCTAATAGGTAGCTTGAACCTTCCTCTTGTTTGAGATCTGATGGATCAGACAGCAGTCGTCTTCATGAATATTGTCTCCCTTAAGTTTACGAGGTAAAGGGGCAAGAGGAAGGCTCTCCTCCGTCATATGACAGAGGTCACCGGAAGGTTCTCATTCTCGGTTGAGTTCCTCCGGGGGCTTCCCAGGCCGCATTTGAGCCTCGAGCAAAGTCCTTTACTCTTTGGGGCATAACTTCCATAAACCTTGAAAAAACAATCATAAAAACCAAGAAGGTCCTAGAATAATATTAAATATTTTTTTTAAAAAATACCATCGGATTTACACAAGAATTCATAACAGCCATTATAAAAAGGGCATCCTGGACTTGAGGATCAATCGATTGAGCTCCTTCCCGATCAAACATGTACCTATTTTTATAGGAGATCGCCAATTTTAAGGGACTCGCATCAATTTTTAATCATTTACCAAAGTGTAATGAAAGCATATGGGGTGTAGCATGCCACGAATACCAGAATAATGACAACTGTTAATTTTAAAGTCCGAAATTTGGCCCTCGTGAGCATTATGACACGATGGGAGTCTTGATTGTATCGAACGCGCTTTCCAGAACATCCTGGCATAGGACATCCTTCCTGGAGGACATCTAAAAAGAATATTCGGAACATTTTAATTAATAAAATTATATTAAAAGAAGCTCGGCAATGCAATTACACTTGATTAATTTCAAAGAAGTCCCAAAATCCCCACCCACTCCCGAGAATTAATTAATCTTCCCCAAAAATAGATTTTAACCACCGTACCTGGAGCTTCCTTGAGATGTTCTTTTGATTTTTGGCAAATTTTGTATAGGATCATCGAATAAGTGACCACAATAACTAGTAAAGGTACAAAGTATAGGGCCATCAGGGAGAATATGTTGTAAACAGCCTCTTCTTTCCAGGAGGAAAAATATCCGTAGCTAATACACTGTCGAAGACCATCAAAAAATTAATTTCCTCTAAAAAAATAAAGCCTAGCCTCAAACCTGTTGAAATTCTGGGAATTCTGGATGACTTTTAACCGAGAAAACAAATATCTGCAAGAAATAATCGAAAAATTACATTTTTCAGAACCATAATTGTT
>JAAZTK010002318.1:0-11491 GCA_036507255.1 Megalothorax incertus
CAGTGTTGAATTAGTATCTGGTGAGTACATGTCTCATCCTCAATATATATCATCAATGATGAAGGAATGCATTAATTCTCAGGGTTTTCCACATACCAATACTAGGGCTGACATACCTACTACTAGTCTATACATGCATACTTTAGTAAATACTTGTGTTCTCCGAGTTTTGTTAAAGGTTTAGTTTTTGAAGAAAAACTATCTGCTATTTTTGGCCACAAATGCACATCCGCTCAGGCTCTCGTTTATAGTAAACTACAAACGAGTATCATTCAGGGATAAGAGTGTGCATTGCATTTTTTAGAAGAAGCATCATTTGTGGAAAAGAGGATAGATAAGCCCAATGTCTGATTCACTTAAATTTGTACATTCCCATACATTTAACAGTTTGCTGCAGCTTTTGGCATGCGGCTTACGCTCGCCAAGTCATGGGAAATGCAATTAGTTAAGGAGAGGTTTTTTCCTTGATATAAACAGATATAAATGAATCATTCTTTAATTCGGGGTTTCTTAAACGGATACTTGTATCAAACAATCACATTGAAGCAAAATACCTATATTTATTGTACAAAGTAGGTACAAGTAATTTATAAACCTACCTTTTTGTTGATAGAAAAATATTATTATATGGTAGCGGGGATATAGGCATTATGCATTGATTAGCTTTAGAACATATAAGCATCTATTTTTTTTACAAAAGTTTTTTTGTTTTTGTGTCGTACAATTTACCATTAGGTCTTGTACAAAGGATTATAAAGGTATTGTATATTAACAACTTGAAGTCAAGGCTGTCAAATAAATATACCTATTTAAGGGAAATAGGACTAGGAAAGACCTGAAGAGACCTGGTAGGTAGGTACCTAGTAGGTACCTAGTAGGTACCTACTACTCGTACAAGATATTATTTATGTAAAATATCTATAATTTATGTGATTCGAGGAAATGTCAAATAAATATTCGTAGTACAATACATGACATTGTTGGATGTTTTATAGTAAAACTTAAAAAGCACAAATGCTGATAGTAAGGTACTATACAATATTGTAATACTAGCAAGTCATATATCTATAACACATATTGTACGATTAGCTTATAAATATCTACCTTTTAAATCCTACTTTTCAATTACAGTAATTTGCCCAAGCGATGATGCAACATGGCCAATGACTAATCCTAAAGCTAACTCGAAGTTAATTAAACAGTCATAAGAAAGCAATTAAATCATTAGATGAACGCTCGAAGCACATGCATTATTGATAAGATCAATATCTTGGTTGAGGCAAACATTTTTCGGTCTAATCTAGTTCTAACCCCTTTGTTTTAATTCTCTTTGAATTTCTGAATAGAATAGGGTCGACTCATAATGATCAGCAGAAGAAAAATCACTAGACTTATACTATACTTATCCCTTGAGGTACCTGATATTCGGTACGAGGTCTAACATACTCCATTTTAATGTCATTCCTTTAAATAGTAATTTTGGGCCAATGGGACAATGCATTAATTTCTAAAAATAGTTCCTAATTTCATTTCAATTTGCATAGCTAAATGCAACATTGGCTAATCCCAGACAGACCCTATTATATTCAAAAGGTTAAAGGGGTGGGCCGAACTGGAGCATACCTAGAGAATGGCATAAAAACAAATTAATTTGCTCTTGGGGACATTTGGAGAATATTCATGACCCAGTCAATTTATTTTATCTTTAGCTTAAATGCTAATTAACAGGAAAGAGATATTGAACGAGTGTAAATGCAAGCCATTATATGTACAAAGTATAGTACAAAGATATCTATTTTGATTAGCACTTTTCCATATTCATATCATAGTTGAAAATTGGATATTGAGCAAGCCGCAAATCGCTTCGATCAATAATCTGATCCATTGATTATGCCTTTTATGCATTTCTCTGAGTGGGAGTGGCCCTATTAAGACATTTCCCGGGCTCAATCGATCAAATATGCAATGAGCTCCATATAAAAACATCAAAATTTGGAGATATACGGTATAGTCCGTACTTTGGACCTTTTAAAATGCAGTGGAATTCCAGGAGAAGGGATTCCCAGTGGATTTATGCATTTGATAATGGTGGAATTTCCAAGTTCACACATCATTTAGAATCCTCAAACGGTTCGGATCAAGCAGTGAGTTGAATCGAGCAATTCATTTGTCAATTACTTACACTACTGATATATGGGATAGATTCATTGCCACATAAGAAATTTGAATTCATTCACTTTACATATATAGTAAACTTTCCCCAGGATTATTTGTATTCTTCGCCGGTTGGATTTCCCCGAATTGAGGTCAATCTCATTTCCTTTCCCGTCTACTACATCCATGACAGAGGGATGTCAGTGGACTTATGGCCTGGATTTCAATCAGACGTTCATTATGCCAAGGGCCTGGAGCGCCTCTCTTCCAAAATTATGACATGGAGGGATTTGCCGAATGAGCTACAGCTCGCTATAATTATTCACTCTGGAGAATAAGCCCAGCCTATTTCATGCTCAATTTGCCAATTGTTCTGCGCTACATTAAATAATTTTGATTAGCCTCCGAGAAATTGTATAAATCTGTACAAAATTAGCTCATTTTAAAAACCAAAGAATGTGTTTTTTTAAGCCATTCAATATCTGTTCAGGATTCAAGTGCAGATTGACCCGAATTGTTATGACCTAGCAGATTTATTCTCTCGATGGGGCCAAGCCAAACCTCCCTCCCTCCCGACTCCCAACAGCTCTTCCCTTTTGGAAATATTTCTTGGATAATAAATTCCTTTGGCAGCTCTCCCATTTGAAAACATGCAGTCTCTTCTATTGGGGGGAGTAGTTATCTCCTCCCATATATAGAGAGACATTTGCCCTTTGTTTATATCTTTTTCGTTGACTTTGCATTTTTGCACACACACATACTACAAGGACCGAATAGCGAGCAGTAAAAGAGCCGGAGAAGAATCCTCAAGAGAATAGAATACTTTCTCACAGTCTAATCCAGAATAGCTATAATAGAATACTTTTTTCGAGCTCTTTTAAAAAGCCCTAAATCCTCTTTTTCCTGCAGGGTGCATAACTGTCCGGAACAGCGTTCTCGGAGATAGCATTTTATATCTAGAGACTGTCAGGCTCAGAGACGAGCAAACCTTAGGCAGCATTGATGCTTGAGAGCAGCGTGAGTAAAAGATGATTATGGCAATCTCAAAATATGAATACAAATGGAGTGTGCACTGTGCAGGAGCATAGTCATAAATACTCCATCAGACTCGTTATTTTTATTGAATACTGCAAAAAAAAATTCAAATAAATCCATATAGAGAAAGTTGATGCTTTCAAATATCCCTTTATGCAATTACAGATTAATTAAATTAATCTCGAATTAACTACGCAAAATCCTAAAATCTATCTCCGATAAATGGATCCGTGACATTTGCCAATTCCTTTAATTATTGGCGTATAAAAGGACATTTCGAATGAATTTAGAAGAGGAGTACCTCCCTCTAGAGATATCTTATTTTTAATCACCGGATAGTGTGCAAACCTTGAGTATAAATGGGCCATAGTTCTGACTCTGTTTTGTCTTAATTAGATTTGCAACTCTGGAAGAGATAAGTCCTGGCTTGATAAAGGTGTACCTCCTTAAAAGATAAGAGTATAGTCATTAAGGAGAAAGATAGTAGAACTTTTCTAGGTTGATTATATGTGAAAGAAATTGGACAATGCCCAGACTCACCCTTCTATATATCCTTAGGTGAAAGTGAGCTAACTCTGTCATTTGCAAAAGTTTCACAAATTCACACTACGAGTACTACAATTTATATAACTATCCTCCTCTGTTAAATCACAAACTTTGAAGGCTTTTTCAGCACTGCGAGCAGTGTAATACTACGAAAAAGGATCGATTTGGTTATAACAAGTATTAATATTCTAATGATCCAAACTTGGCAGATTTCAGTGGAATTCGGGCAGTAGGTAGATTTTTAGAACCTAATTAACATGTTCTTGATTGAACTGCAAATGGTATAAAAGTTTATTCCCAATTTTGTAGATTAGCTTTTGTGGAAATGAAGAGATTGGATTAGGACTTTTTTCAGTTGAGGATCATGCAAATTCAAATGCGACATTTTACGAGTTTTTTCCGTGACTGCTGAAGCGAATTTAAAAATTTTTATAAAATCTCTTTAAATTTCAAATATGTATAGGTAATACGAGAATATTAGACTCGTTGAAAACATAGTCTTATGTATTAGCAAGAGTTTTTTTAAAAGTTCAAAGGTTCATAGGCTCAAGTTTGATCGTATAGAGTTCTAGAGTCTCACAGGAGTGAAAAAGCATATTCATGGGGAAGTTTTAATGCACAATTTTACATAACTCCTATCCGATCTAATTTCAAACTTGCATAGGGAATCCAATATTGGTTTTTCCTCTCAACTTTTTATACGAATACTCATTTCAAATCTCAATTTGAATATAGCGAATTAGATTATCAGTATGCAAAGAGAAAGTATAGGGATTTACATTCATTCCCAGGTTGGATCGGCGGATCAAAATCAGGATCAAATCCTAGGATCAATGCTGATTGAATTGCAATTCTGTCCTCGAATATGGGATAATATTTAACTGCATATTGCACTCTATTTTAATGATTTTAAGGAAATTGTAAAGTTTAAAGGTGAACTGTAATCAGGTTTATATTCTCTAGTTGAACTTGAGACTCCTGTTTACACAACTCTCAAAGAAAAAAAATTAAGCCCTAAAAAGTGCAAAATTCAAGATTTAAATTCAGGCCGTAAAAGAAAGATGAATTGTCTCACATCCTCAATACAATTAATAAATCTTTGCACATTGAATATAAAGATATTATCTTGTTTCATACTTCATCCGCTCTGTCAGAGTTCTTATCTTCACAAATATATCATCTCTACACCTTTTAAATTTCGAGTGGAATAAATGCATATTTTTAGAAGCCTCGGGGGACCTCCTAATATTAAGTTATTCTCATCTCTTATATACTCTTTTGAGGCAATTTGCATATGAAATTACTTTTAAACATCGAGCCCTAATTTAATTTAATTCTTTAGGGCTACAAAAAAGGCCGGATTTAATTTTCATGCAAAGTTAATATGGGCTTTTTGCAAAAAATGTAAATGCAATTCAATATTCTATTAGGCCCATTTGCACTACAAGTATTGTAAATGCACTCGAGATTTGGCCATTACCTCCTCACCTTTTTTTGCAATTTTGCAAATTAGAATTCAGCTCACAAAAGACCTATTAATTTGAATCAATGGAACTAGCCCAGTTGTTACAAAAGCTAAATTCCTTGCAAATTCGCAAAACAAAGAGAAATCATTTGGCAAATGCATTTGTCGCAGACTCGCAATACTAGACTACAAGTCTATGAATAGGGGAAAACAAGTGTAAATTACTTTCGTTTAATTATTATGTTCAGATCCTCCTTGCATAATGTAACAATCCTCTTCAAAATTACTAAAATGCTACTATTCGAATAATCCGAAACGCTTAATACCAAAGGACAAACATGTGTGCATTTGGTAGCCCCTGGAATTAATTTCGACACCTTTTGAAATTGCAATTATTTCAGCATGATAAAGTACACTCTACAAACCATAATCTCTTGCGGGTAAAAAGTGAAATGCATTAGCTAAGTATTGAACATTGTATTAAATGTATTAAATGTAAATACCGCATTGCAGATACATATAAAATGAAAGGTATAAGTGTAATACCCATCTGTCTCCTCCGACTCTTGCTCCTTTTTGGGAGATTTCCCGACCTTAGGATAAAGATAAAGGGGTTTATTGTCGGCGGACCGACTGATAAAATATAATTTTTATTATCTCCCTCCCCGAAAGAACATTTTAATGTTCCCTTTTCAAAAGAGTGTGCAGCCTGCCCCTGGTTGGCTTTATTAAAATGACCAAGCCATGCAACTAAAACTTTCTCTATCCTTGATATATGAATTTAATATGCAAGCAGTACTTTTAGCCTTTTAGACATTTTAGGACTTAGGTAACTCTTTCAAGGTCTTTCTGACTAATTTGTGATCGCAACTTTTGGAATGCAACCTAAACCCCATTTGGGCCTAGTTCAAAATCTTATCGATGAGGAATTTTGGAGGTTTT
Organism: Megalothorax incertus; assembly: GCA_036507255.1. Taxonomy (NCBI): domain Eukaryota; kingdom Metazoa; phylum Arthropoda; class Collembola; order Neelipleona; family Neelidae; genus Megalothorax; species Megalothorax incertus. Next base: position 6,143 of record JAAZTK010002318.1, read on the forward strand.
AAGGGGTGCATTAGTTAAGCCTATAAATTTAATTGAGTGCACGGGGGTGCATTTTGTGAATAAATTCCCAGCTAATCGCAATAATCATTGAGCCAATTTAAATTCCTAATATATCCTGATATCATAATAGTGTGTGCAGTAAGATTTAATGCACTTTTACTGCATTTAATTTTGCCTTGTGGTAATTTTAATAAATATCAATATTTACGGATATATCACGGCATATCTATACATACCTCTAATTGGATTTGACATATAATATTGCATAGCTTGGGTAGATTATTTCCTAATGAATCAGGGATTCAGATTATTCAAGTACAATTTATAGGTAGGGTACCTACTCCTACACGAGTATAAATTGGGAGAATTCTTCGTTATCTTAACTGTTTATATGAGCTTAATAAAATGGATTGTTTGGAGAATATTATATGGTTGGGGAAACAATACTTGAAGCCCTTTCTTACTTAAAGCTTTCAATTGATATGGTTGAGCGACTCGCTACAATTGAACATTGAGGACTGGATGAATCCAAAACTCTATATTCAAATTTGTACAATTTATTTGCATTACAAAGTGTACAAAACAGATTTAACAAATATTTAAATAGGTGGAAGATTCATCTAAAATTGACTTTATGATTGAATCATAGTTTCTTCCTCTCTGACCAACCTTTTCATTCATGGTCTACGATTGAACGAGTAAATATAAACACTCGTAGTCCATCTGCTGAACTGCGGAAATCCATTTATGTTTGTATATAATTTAACATTTAACATCAATTAAGTAGCCATATAATGATGAATAATATATTTGTGATCTGCACACCCTGCATGCACATACCACCTTTATGTATCACTAATCCTAAAATGGCCAGTCAGAAATGAGTAGGGGGAGGGCTATATATGTGTATTCAAGCTGGAGGAAATGCAGTTCAATTTGTATTTATGAGCAAGGGGGGTAAAGCGAAGGGGCCCGACTCGAGTAAATATTTAAAATTAAACTCGATGGATTCTATTTCTTTAATGCTACTACTGTACATTTAACCTTTAGGGATTTAGCTAATCCCTACCCCTTTTGAAAAAAGGGTTTATTGCATTATAAATAAACTTCTCATAAAAGAGTTAGTAATACATGCCTTGTTAATCAATCGATCAAACATTTATGCCCCAAAAAACACTGACTCACTCGATGATTTCTTGTTAATTTTTATATTTTTAATATTTTTCAGGTCTTCAAACCTGGGATGCTGGATTAACACATGTGGATCTAAGCTGCGAGCTCCTCAACCTTGCAAATTCATCTCCTGAAGGGGATGAAGCCAGAAATGGTAACGCTCTATCCGTATTTAAACAAATATCTTAAATCAATTTATCCGTATACTGATGAAATAATTATAAATAAACAATTTATTGTAAGTATTTACTCGAAAGTCGAGTCTTTATTTGAAAAAAGATCCACTAATCTCTCTTTGAAAGAACTCTTTCCAATTAATGAATATGAATTGTTTTTGAAGCATCCTCCCGGACTGACTTTTATGTAGAAAGTTTACCTCAAAAGCTAGACATATCTATATATACAGATAGCCTATAGGGATATGAAAAAGTTAATTTCTATCATCCTTAGTATCTGTGCTAGAGTCTACTGTAGGAGGGAATAAATTACACATTGGAGTTTCGCAATTTCCCAAACTTGAAAGAGTCTGGAATTTCCTCAGTTAAAATTAAACTTTTAATGAATTTGTTTTCGACTTAAAATAGAACTTTCATTACGTCCAAAAGCGAAAGTTCAATTGTTAATATATAATTTACCTTGTGTTCTATTGGGAGACAAGTCCGAGCAAAAGATACTATCGTACATTCAATTAAGGAATCTTTAGATGTTAAGCATCTTATGCTAGTAGTCACAAGGGTCCTAAAATTTGATGGTGAAAGCCTAAAACAGTAAAAGAATACTTTTTAAAAAAAGTTGACTGACGGGTGTTGAAAGGTGACAAATCTGAAGTCTTCCAAAGGGATTTTCACCACCTTTTTTCAAGAGCGGGGAGAAAGCCCCTTTGGGGAAAGCAATTTGTCTCACTCCATAGGTATATTTAATCATTTGGCGTATTTTCTAGGTGAGAAGTTGGTGCAATGGGCCTCTGAGAATCTTGTGGTAGAAGTACTGATCCACTCACAAGTATCAACTCTTCAGCAATGTATGAAGAACCTTTTGGCGAGCTTTACCCGGCACCGACACATTATTCATTCAGGCTATGCTTTTCACGGGAGCGGATCCTGGATTCTGCAGGTATTTCCCAACCTTTTCTACTCTACCCGTATATATTTACCGTTTAAATAGAGTGGAAATAAAGTTGAAGAGCAAGTGAGGAAAGAAAGTGAACTCGTTGAACAATTTAAACTTTTCCAAGCATTTCAAATTCCCTTCAAAGTTGAGACCCTCCAGTATGTGTACATTGTACACCCCTTGATGAATTATAAAAGAAGTAGGTATGGGCGATTAAACCCAATGTAGTTGTGTACACTTAACTAATGCACAATATAATCCAACACTATTTGCTCAACTCTTCTTATATGTAGCCCCAGTACTTTTGTACTTCTACAATTTCACGAGTTTGACAAAAAGATTGGGCAGATTATTGGAGAGAACTAATCGATTAAGCATGAGGGAAATGTCCACATTTTTGAAATAGGCTGAACCCAAATATATCCTATTTTATTTATATATTTCTCCCAAATGCCCAGTCCAATTCGATAATTGCATAATCGTTAAAAGAGTCAAATTCCTCCGGGGTGAAGGGCAGATTGAATTGAGAGATTTTTGAATATTTGATGGGAGGAATTTGTACATGAACTCTTAAGGGACTTGAAATGAACCCATAATCGGAAATGGGGCGGAAATACCTACCCCTTGTATTGTAATATTTGGGTTGATCTTCGACAAAATCATATTATTGCGTTTTAATATTTTATATTACCTATTTTGTAATAGGACGGTACATTTTCAACGTCTGATTTTACCGAGTTATGGGATGAGCCAGAGGTATTGGATTAAATCATATGAGAACTCTAATTAAAACACAAAATAATTCAGGTTCAGCGCATTTTGTCTGCTTACAAAGGTGATATTAGTGTGTATCTTCATTGTGCGACTGAGAATGGAAATGTAAGCCTCCTTTGATAAATTAAATAGTCAATTAGAAGACAATATGCTTCTTGCTTTCAGAATGGATGGACTGAGGAACGGCTCAAATGTATGCCGTTTGCCAAAAAGTGCGATTTGAAGATAAACCCAGAGGATAAATTGTCTCATGTCCACTCCTCTGGGATTAACTCCTTTGTGGAGTACGTAAGCAAAATGGTGGTACAAGCCCCAATAAAAGAGATCCTCCAGCCTTCGGATATAGTAGGGAATATCCGCTTCTCACATCCCACTCTGTATGTATTCCCAGGAGGTCAAGGAGGTATTCTTATTAACTCTATCTTTTCAAAAAATCTTGAAAACACTATAAATTCAAACAGATTCTGCCCTATTTGGAATCAATGGATTTAATATGCTCATCGACGGTGGTTTCGCCCGTAAAGCAGCTTTCTGGGATTTTGTGCGGCATCTTGACCGCCTCGATGCTATACTTTTGACTCGGGTGAACAATAATTCAGTTGGGGTGAGTATACTCTTTTTCTTTTATAGCGTTCCTCTTTCGCTATACCTTCATATATAGCCTTTAAAATGGTTTCCGTAATTTAAAAGGGGATTGAGGCAATTCTCGAGCGGAAGAACATGAACCAAGTATATCCACAAATTGGTCACTTTTTCGCTAATCTTATGGAGAGGAAGAGTTCAGGGGATACGGAAAAAACGGAAAAGGGTAATGGGAGTAAGGAGAGCCTACGTGAAGAACTACTAATCTCCCTCACTCATGAAGGAGTACGAATGTTGGAATATCTCCGGAATGGGAATATAAAACCTCACTTATGTTTCCGTGAGAATTTCATTGATCCCATCAACCTCTACCATAAGGTAGGCCATGGGAAACTTGATCTTTACATTTTAAATCCTACCCGAGACTCGAAAGAAATTAAAGAATTCTTCGCAAAATGGAATAATGAACTGAGCACAAATTCTAAAATGACCCTCCGATATGATGGCAAGGAGCTCATGTATCCAATTCTAAATTTGGTCTCAATTTGTGCCCTCCTCGTGTGGCAACCTGCAAATCCTCGTGAACCTATTACACGACTCCTCTTCCCTGGGTCTACACCTCAACATAAGATTTTTGAATCTCTCAACAAGCTGAGACATCTCGAATTCCTTAAATATCCAATTTGTTCAGCAAAAACTATTGCAGCCGCATCAAAATCAAAGGTTAAATCAGAACATGTCCTCTCAGAGGCAAAATCACGAGTTCTCAAGAGTAGCTCATCCTCAACTGTTCCAAAACATACATATAGATCCCGAAGTTCGGATAAATATCGTTCAGAATCGGTGGATGAAAAGGATGGTGAAAAGACTGGTCATATTAAGAGGGAGCGGCGTCACTACAGTCAAACCCGAGCTCCACCTCCAACTACAGATAATAAATTAAGCTCGACGGGGGAGCCAATAAAGTCACGGGAAGTGGCAAAGGTGTCCAAACCCTCGAGACTCAATGAATCTCCGCTTGCAAGTAAATCCGCTCTGAATAAAATCCCTGGAGCAAGTTCTGGAAAGATCCCAACTTCTGCAGGGAGTGGGAATGGAAAGAAACCGGCTGCTGTTGAACAGCCCAAGGAAAAGAATGGCTCTCCCAAAAAATCTCCAGTTGAATCCACTCCAAGTATCATTAAAGAAAAGGAAAGTAAAGCGGCAACAAAATCCTCAAAGTACGGAATCCATGTATCTATGAATAAAGGTAAGAGTACGACCGCTACAGGAGACTCGTCCCCTCCTAGTACACCCCTGAAATCCGTCAAGGAGGCCAACAATCGGAAGGTGATTGAACATAAAACCACCGTGAAGAAAACAACAACAGACTCCACTTCAAAGGCTAAGCCAGCCAGCGAAGCGAAACCTAGAGGAGTTATTCGACCGCCAACCCAAAGCAAATCGACTGTTACCCCTGCTCCTCCAAAAGATTCAAAGGTCAAGGCTGCTAAAAAACCAGAAGCATCTAAACCTACTCCACCTCCTGCTTCCAAAGAGAAGGAGGAGCCTCCAAAGAAGAATGAGGAAGAGCTCTCAAAAGCTCCAGAGGAGAAAGTCGAAAAAGAACAAGTTCCCATCATTGAACAAATTGGTAAGATGAATGGGAATGGAGAAGAGCATTTTATAACTGAATCAAGTTCAGAGCTTAGCTCTCTTGAGCCAATGTCT
>JAAZTK010002319.1:0-11485 GCA_036507255.1 Megalothorax incertus
TTTTATTATTTGTAATCTTTTTATCTTCAACAAAGTCCCGTCCTAAAATGTGTTAAATTTTGTAGCAGTATTTTGCGAATAAAAATTGACATTGATGAGAAAAAATTTTTATTATGGGTCATCATACGGATATGGAAAATCCCGGTTCTTATTGTATTGTACTAGGTACATATGCAACACTTATGTAAATGTGCAAAGTTGATATAAAAATCAATTTTCTGTGTTCTTCGTGCATTTAGGATTAGTTTAAGGAAGTTGAATAAAAGAGTTATTATAATATATATGCTGTAATAATTGTATGATGTACTATAGTTTAAAAAGAAGGATTTACGATTATCAAAGATGGAAGTCGAGTGTCTTTCTAAATCTTTTATCAAAGGATAATAAGAAAGATTTGAAGGAGCATGACTCTATTTTAATATATTATATCAGTATGATTAAATCTCCGAGTTTTTGTAGAAAGTGACTTGTCTTCTGGAAGCAGTTGGAACTTGGAAGGCAAGTTTTCGACACTTTCCTAATGATCCTATTTCTATTGCTTTTAACCCATTATATTATTCTATTTCCCTTCCTTTAAGCTCTGTGGTCTCCTCAGCTCGTGGATATGAAATCATCCAGCTCGTATCTTTGAAATTATTGAGAGATAAGTAATTTATTTTAGGTACTTGCTCTCTAGTCTCCATCATTTCCTCTCCATTTCTGGGAATGATGAGTACATATAATTCGTTCTAATTTTAATTTCGATACAGTGCTTATCCCCATTTATAAGTAAAAGGGATTTTAATGAATATAATAACCTCCCCACACTGTATAACCCTAAAGAGCCCGAAAAGAAGTGTGTATTTTCCCTCAATTCGAGTGCAATGGATTTGTCTTATTTGGTTTAATCCACCAGTGAGGGCCTGAACAACCATAAGGGAAATATGAAGAAAAAATAATCTTGAGGAGAAAGAGCAAATCCAGATTACATCGGATAAGATTCGAATTCACATGAATGATAATTGAAGATGGGGAACACGATTTGTTCAACTATGTAACTTGTCAAAGAAGCTTTCCTGGTTGGTTGATAACCTTTCCCCTTATTTTATTGGTAAATGGACTTATCCTTAGTGCTTGGAAATACTGCGGGTACTTATCGTATCTCGATGAAAAATAAATCTCCGCAAAATGATGCATTTGCCAGTTCTTTTCATATCAGATCCAGATTGATTTCAAATTCAACGTAAAATTAGTGGTCAAACTCAATTTTGTAATCGGATTGAAGCTAATATACAATATTTAATATCTTTCCAATGCCTATTTTCATATACCGACAAATATGTATCCGTATTTGTAAAAATACAACTTTCCAAGAACTTCACAATATATGTACATACATAGGTAGTACTAATAGGTACTATGTGTTTAGTACATTAAAGAAAGCAAAAGAATATCTTTTAGGCTCTATAGGTAGTATGTACGCTGTAGAATGTATTGTAGCTTTTATATGAGGGTAATCTACAATATTTTGTAAACCATTGGTCCATTTGCATTTTATTTGAATATATATTTTGAATTTCAATCAATTTTATACATAAAATTTGTGAATGCCATCCATATTTATGTATAGGTATCATTTATGTAAGTAGGAGTATTTTAGAATAAGGGGGAAGTTTCCTACATTTGAGAATTCATTCTCGAAATTGAATCTCTGAATTAGGGAATCACTCGTTTGTCAGCTCAAATGTCAATTTTCGAGGGCAATGAATGAATAATTCAATAAAGTATTGAAACATTTAGGATTTCTATAAAAGGGATAAAGGGTTCTCTCAATGCAAAAAAAGATAATAAATGGGGGTTGCGGCGTATATATTTGAGATTTTTTAAAATACTTACTTAATAGTAATAGTATCGATATATCAATAGGTACGTAACCTAACTATTTTTAAACATAGCTTATGTAGTAAAAAATTTCGAAATTTCGAACATGTACTACTACAATTAATTATATTTAATTAGCCAGACATATAATTAATAATCTTTGTGTCAGAGTTCACATTGACCTTACAATTTGAGGAACATGATTATCTACCCAATTATGCTCTGATTTCAAAGAACATTAGTAGTTTGAAACTAGCGATGGAATTCGAAGCATTTCTTTTAATGGTTTCATTGGTTGAACTTTGAGTTTTTCCAGATTTCATCTCCCACCAACTCGAAACTATACTTATCTTGCTAAATGATTTTGACTGATTGCTTTTTGGTAACTCGACTTTCATTCATTCTCTTTCTTTCCCCGACCTGCATTCTCAATGCATTACTTCTCTTAGGAGGAGAATATTTCTGTGTCATTTAGCCTGAATTTTTCCTATATATCATAGAGATTGGCAGATATTATGAATATGTAGTAGTAGTACATTGGAAAAGGACAGGGAGTATACGAGTACATATTTAAATGTTAAATGGTACATAGAATTAGATATCGTATATGCTGCAGAATCAGATATATCCTTAAAGTTTAACAATATAATGTTACGTATTACTCAGGATCAGAGTAAAAATCACACTTGGGTTCATGCGTGTGTATATTACAAACCAAGTTACCAAATCCTCCTCCTGCCGATTGACTGCTGCCTTGTTAAGCTCCACCGCCAGTGAAAATCTGTAATTGATTCACGTTTTCTCTTTGACAGATCTGGAACACTTTTGGAGCAACTTTGTCACATTTGTAAAACCTCGCTCCAAAACTTCTTACACTCTTGCATGCCCACTAGTTGTTTTCATATATATCCTAGTACAATATGTATGAATGTAATGTACCTACCTACCTACCTACCTACCTACCTACCTACCTACCTACCTACCTAATACCTATATTTCTAGCAAAGAACATGACTTTCAGCCACTTGAGACTTTTAGAGTATTTATCCTAAGTGCACACTAGCTACTTAAGGGTCATTATATATCGTAATTGGAAATATCACATTACTAATTCCAGTCAAAAACTAGACAAATTGCACATACTTGGAAAGAATTTAATATTTTAATCCTCTTCTCAAAGGATCTAATAGATTGCAGATTGACTTACATACTATACATATTATGCAATGCATACAAGTTGAGTCATTTATGATTTACTTCAAGAATGAGTGAAATGAACAGTTTGTTGTAGGGTAAAAGAGTCTCAGGGTGATTTTTCAACATTTAGGCTTAATGGGGGTCATAAGATTAGAGTGAAGGGGGCAAACAGAACGAAGCAATCTGTCACCAATTAACAAGTGTGTATCGAGCATTCATTATTAGGCGTCAAATGGATCCGACCAACTGTTATAGGGGACCAGACTCAAATGGTCACACTCGAGACCTCTCAGCTCGGGAAAGTTACAATCCCATCATTTCCACTGGGTTTGCACGAACTAGAGATTAAAGACTTTTTAAAGGGGTCAAATCTCAGCTCCTAATTATTGTACAGAAATAAATTGTCAATATGAAAGGTTCAAAATAAATGAATAATTTGTATTCTAAATATTATACAGATTGTGATGAATTTCAAAATCAAGGGCAAGAATTCCCCATTCCTTCCTCTCTAATATCCCCAATTTTTAAGCACCTCTGTCACTTAACCTACCCCATGATCTTGATTTTCCCATTTCCCATATAACTATTATTACCCCTCCTGAAACTCTTAAATGCTAACCAACTCAATGAAGCGATTATTTTTGGAAAAAATATCGTAGACCTAGAAAAATCTTCACCTAAATGTATGAAACATTGGTCCCATTTCTGGTTTCTCCACAATTTCTCAAAGATAAATGAAAATAATTAGCTCATACCTGTTATGCAAATACAGATAGATACGAATCTTACAATTTATTGATACCAATTTGGTTAGATAAAAGCTAATGGCCTCAGAAATATCTCAAAATAACTTTTCCCCTTCCTCTGTGTATGAAACTATTGTACAATATAAGGGTAAGGTATTAGTACAATATTTCGGAAATCAAATTAGAATTTAAATGCAGAACAGAATATGTTGTGATAAGTGCTTAAATAATTTAATACTTTATGTCATCAAAATGAAGATATTCAATAATATGTAGATATTCGAGGAAGAGTGTGAATAGCCCCGGGGGAAGGGAAAATATTCAAGGGTGGAATTGAATTTGCTTAGATGTGACTGTACAGCTCAGCTTCAACAGTATCTGACCCGGGTGTTTTTCTTTGGATTAAATTCAGAAGCATACCATCTACATACCCGGGCAAGTCTCGGGGAGGGGTATGCCGCAGCTGTTGGATAAATATTGGACAGAGACAGAGCTCCTGAAATGTTTTCCTTCTTTCTTGTAATTTTCTATTTATCCTCCACTCTACCCTGTGTTTATCAAAGAACCCTTTCCTTGGGCTAAATCTAAATTCGATTCACTCCCACAACTTTATTCTATGTTTATTCATTCCCCTAATCTATATTCATAGTAGTACCACTATGTAGTATATTGTATTTGTGCATATAGTAAATAAAAATCTATTTAATCCATATTGGCAAATGAGTATATTATCGTATATACCTATACATATTAATAGGTGTGTATAATACGGATAAACTTTCTGCCTATAATAAGTATATGCACTGAAGTCCAAACTTAACTGATCGCCCTAATATCGGGAATTGGAAGCTATTGACAATACTTTGTAGCACTCGTATATGCATTACAATATTTCCATATTTAGGGAATTGAATAGGATATTACGTCTTTGCACGGTAAAAGGGCTATCAAATTACATTTCTTACTCCCCTTTTACTACTCTTCCATTTACTGAAAAAAGCCCGAGGTAAAAGCCTTCATATGAGAATTTAATGTATTCAAATATGTATTTTGTGGACAAATATGATTTGTGGTGCTTGGTCTTTTGTGTTGATTTGCCACTGACTATGTTTAGCATCAGAAAAATTTAAAGCGTTCATTCGACCCAGCTGGAGACAACCGAGTGTAAAGCATAGTTTCTTTATGAACGATTTATTGTATTATTTGTGACCTCAGATAAAATGTAAATTCGTCCTTTTATTCCTCCTTGTGATAAATGCAAAAGGTGTCTTCTTGAATGCAACTTTTCTACGATATTACAGCCATGGTTTATTTAACCCTTTATACTTAGGTACTAGTATATAAAATAAATTCAAATTCCTACTCCCCCACCAACCCTTTCTTTTCTTTTCTTTTCTTTTCTAATCAGCTTGAAGGGGGCCATTTTTGAACCTTATACATATAATACGCATTTGCTTTTCGTCAAATGAAAGATCTCAGTCACAGACTTCAAAACAAAGAAGATGAGGGTGAGATACGGTCAGGATCAAGATTGTTTAAATCTTTCGAAATACTTATATATTGTAGTAATATAACAGTAGTTTCCATCTATAGTGAGGGTTAGTCTTAATGACCAAGGATAGAGTTGCAGGATTTTTGCGGTTAATTCATTAATGTCCTACTACGACTTCTTTTCTTTCCCATTCAGCACAATGGAACTTTTTTCCGATCTCTACTTCTTTGAGAGAAACTAAAGACTTTTAGTGAAAAAAAAGTTACTCTCTCCTCCACTAAATCATCCACTACCGCCACCCTTATGTGGCCTACCCTTCTTGCCCGGATTTACTCTCTCCTCTCTCTACTCCTTCTCCCGAGGGTTGAACATATCAGAAAGCTCAAAGGGATCACTGAACAAACAGATGCTCTCAAAGAGCGGAGCGCCGAATACACACAGGGAGAGAGATAAGAAGGGGGATAGAGGAACTTGTTCGAGAAATGATTAAAGGGGTCTAAGATGAAAACCATGTTGCTCACTGCAAGTCACACAAATGTATCAAGAGGCCTACCTACTTGGGAATATGAAATAATTTAAGCCTTTTAAGAGTAAACAATTTTTAGCATTCAAGATCTATATCAAGTCAGTATCCTTCCAGTATGTAAAAGAATCTAACCCCTAAGAAAGAAGGGGGAATCGAAAGAAAAACAGAAACTAAAATGTTTCTTAAAACTTTTGAAACTTGTTTCATTTCAAACCGAAGATTGTTAAACTAAACCACAAGGCTAGCACAATAATAATAATATTGGGAGAAAAGTGTAGCCAATATGAATAGAGTGACAATCACTCTCTCGACTTCCAGTACAAGTTCAGATCATTAATGAAAATTAACCACAGAGTGACTAACTCTGGGAAGCGGATCTGGGAGTTTGGGATTATACGTGTATGAGCTTGAGCTATGCCTCCATTAAGTGTTCGCATTAAATCCAATCGACTTTTTTTGCTCAAATCCTAAAATCCCAGTCTTTAATTCTGTTTGTTTCAACCCCTCGTTCTTATTCCTTTAACATGGATCGTAGTAATAGTACGATACATTGATACCTATGCAATGTAAGATATAATCGTAGAAGAGATTTGTGCATTTTATTACTTTCCCCTATTCAGATCGGAAGTTAAGAACTGAAAGAATTCCATTAAGGACGCAATAAATCCCTAGAAGAGTTTAATGAATAATGTGTTACTGGAGATGCTCTCACTCTTTCCCATAATCAAATGATTTGTTCCTTTAAAGTGCATTCTTGGAGATAAAAGAGCTGATAAATATAAGGGTGAGAAATTGGCATTGCACGTAGGGTGAAGATTTGGATTGGGAAGTTACCAAATAGTACCTAGTAATATTAGTATACAAGTAGGTACATATATGACAATAAAGTAACGTAGTATATTAATATTGTGTAATATCAGTATACTGCAAAACAATATTAAGCTAGAATGAATTATAGCGAATAAAATTGGGCAAAGGAAATCCGCTTAAAAGCTTAAAACTGATGAGAAAGACTTATTTGAAATTTGAATGCGCTCAGCACCGGGAGTGATACAATAAAAGAACCTGCAATTTTAACGATTTGAAAGTTTTAGTGTTTCTAATGAATTTCCATGATCTTTAATACACCTAATATCTTTAGCCTTCAGATGAATTTTGATAGAAATTAACTCAATTTTTATAGTAAAATATAATGGCATTTATTAGCACCAATATAATTATATTTAATATTGATATTTCCGATATTTTGACACGAAATGTGCAATAAAAGTTTATTATTGGGAGCTCTGGGTATGGACTTGGCAGCCTTTTCTTGGGGATAAAGGAACAGAAAATGAGTTCCCCAGAGTCCAGGAAACTTCTCTATTCTATGAGCATTTGAATTTGTGGAGAGGGCATAGCGACGTCATTCAATAAAATTAGAGGGGGGACTATAAGGGAAAGTGCTACGCGGAAAGCTATTTCAAACACTTGCTCGATACTTTATGGACTTTCAGCTTTTCTTCCTTGTCCACCCGATTCTGATTTCAATCAATCTGACGAACAGTAAGTAAAAGCACCGATGGACGCAAATTTTATCTTTTTCCGGCAAAGAGAGAGAAAGCTTTCGTTCGATATTTCTAATATGTAGCCCTAAGGAGGATTGGTCGATTTGAGGGTGGCCAAACTGGTCGGTTGGTGAAAGATCTTCTCCATCTGTTCCCCCTTTTCATCACTCGCCTCCAAAGGAACACCCACCAGGAGCAGCCCCAATCAATCATTTATCCGTAGCTTTTTAATGATCTCTCCTAACCGGTGAAGCAGTTGAAATCCAAATATTGTATATAATAGTATTATATATAGTTTTACTTTCAAAGGCAATGTCAAATCATCTTTGGAGTATAAGCAGATTAGCTGAAACTCTAAAATTCTACAAGATTTAAGGGGTCTGGAAACGAAATGTATAAATTAATAGAAAACGGGGTCCTTTTTAAAAAAGGAAGGTCCTTTTAAAAATTTTTAAATATTTTTAGTCTAATGCTATCTAAGCAAGATGCATAAATTAATATATATCTGAATTGCGATATCTGCATGCTCCAATTTATATCCATAATTGTCTACAGAAAGTATATGCAAATAAATTTAAAAGGGGGTCAAAAGAATTCAAGATAATTATATTTACACATGACAAATGAAAATAATTATAATATATGTCCTCATTGTGAAAATAAATTTGAGCGTGCTCAATTAAACTCCAAACATTTCTTTCCCCTGTGGACACATAAATACAATATTAGCTTCCTAAGCATACAATATGCTTAAGTTAAATATATGTAGTACACTATATACTAATCCTAAAAGTAGTACTTTGTATTAGTATTCGTAGGTCCTAAAATTGGATATGTCTTAAGTATTACATACAGATACTCTAAGTAATAGGTACTTGTACTACTACAGTTGTATATATTGTAGTACATATAGTAAGCATGGGATGCATATTTTGCAAGCCTTTTTCTCAAGAAATCTCTTTTACTGATATTTGTGGAGGGAAAGACTCAAAGCAAATGTCATCCCGCGCTTTCAGACTTGTCTCACGATGATAAAATATAGTTTTTAATTCCTCCTCTTATGATGAGCAGTACTAACTCTAACCTTTGGATTCACATGATAAGTAGGAAAAGTAGTAGGAGTCCATCTTAACAAGATAAGGAAGTTCACGGAGAGTGAGTAGACAAATGTGTGCTCGAATAATTGGGGGAGTTAAATGAGTGAAGAAAAAAGTCAAGTTAAAGAGGAAGTTCACGGTGGGAACATTTCAAAACTTTCAAGTTTTAACCAATATACGAGTATTGTAGGTTGCGAATACGATATAAACTATATTTATAATGATCCAGAGTAAGTGGGATATCCTAAGTTTATTTAGCAGATGTAGGAGATTTCAGATTACATATACAAATTTTAGCATAAATCTTATATTCAAATGTTATAAGGTAGTAGGTACTAGGTAATGATACTTGCTATTGCAGTAAGTAAAGCTGATTAGAATTTTTTCCAGGAGTCAAATTAATTAATATATCCCTTATCTTCCATCTCCAAGTTTTTGAGCAAGAGTTTGTATTTAGATTACATGCTTGATAAATTTTCTATATACTGATCTTATTTTGAAATTTTCTATCTCAATGTTTATGCACATATTATGAATTTTATGATTCTTAATTTCTTATGTCCAGCTTTATCATTTAAAAGCATGTTTTTGAATTTACAAAATTCATCATAGTCTAGATTTTCATTTAAGTAATACAGATAATGCCCAATCTTAATGTACTACATAATTTTATATTTATTAATAAATTCTCAATTTCAATCTATCCGTAATGTCAATTTTGACCCTAACTAATGTCTTTATTTAGGATATAAATTGATAAGACTTGTAAAATATTGGATTCAAATTTTAGCGTAATTTGTATCAAAAAAGGCAGAATATATTGTGCAAAGGCACCATTTTATAGGAGATTGAGCAATGAGGACGATTTCAAGGGGGAATTGACCGTCAAGTTGAGGGTGGACGGATTTATTTGGGAAGGACAGGGGCAGGATGATTGATGAGTATTTAGAATTCAGCCGTTTTTGTGTAGCAAAGCAAAGGTTTAACTCGGCTCAATCAACTTTTGGTTTGATGAAAATTTTGCTCCATAATTTCATATGATTAACCAGCATTTTTCAAATTTAATGTCTATTTCCTTTCCTATTTCTATATTTTGGAAAATAGACAGTCTATTTGATTGAAAAGGATAATAAAACCCATAATACTACAAATATTAACAAAGTTCCTCTGAGAACTTGAAAAGATCTCTGAACTTGAATAGCAAATGACACTCATCCTCAATTGCCAGCTGGTCCAATTAAACGCATTAACCAATTGTTTACCTTTTTGGATACCCAAAAGTATTGTAATAAGCTCGTAACTATATGTAATAGTACCAATATAAGCTCGGCTTGTACTCATCTCATATTATGCCCAAGTTACTCAAATCAATCAATCAACATTTAAAATCCTTAGACTCAAATTGCAATATCTATAATGAGACATCTTTAAGAACAGATGTTGCTTAATGATTATAGGTTTGCTTACTTCATTTCATTGAACAAGAGATAATGGGTAGATGAAAGATTACCATCTTTCTGCTACAAATTAGGTACTGGCGGATTATACTTTTTTGGATATTGATATTTCAATGTGATTTGAGCATTTGAATTCATATTATATATCGAGTATTTCTTGTTAGAAAAGAAAAAATCAAATCTTTATAGTTTATTCAGGGAGAAATCTAATATAATACAATAATATGAATTTGTAAAATTACAATTTTGTGAAAAAATTTATAATTCTCAATAAAATTAAAACCTATTTGATGTGCATAATTATAATGCATTTAAATTTTAAGGTATATTTTTCAAAGGTATTATTTTCAAATAACGCATACCTAAATTTTTATTTTTATGCATAAAAGCGGTGGTATTAAATTATTATTCTCTTGATATCGTATTTGCATTTTTAAAACACATGTGTGTTTAAATTTATTAAGAAATCCCGATAGACATAAAAAGGACATAAAAAAGGAAAGTTATATCTTTCCTTCAGCCCAGGGGAAATATTAAAAGGTATATTACTGCCTTCAAACTTTAGAGTGAATGTGAGGAATTATATATTTCCGTACAAGTTGCACATGCTAAAGATTTCAAATCATTCAGCATATCATAGTATTTAACATTACAATAAAAGTTATTAGGAATCGAGTGATTGGAAACACTCAAATTCATTTGACAATTCCCGACTTTGACTTAGAGTTGAGGGAGTTTGTACGTTGGGGAATATTCCTACATTTGGAAGTATAAAAATCTTTCAAGATGAAAATAAAGGCATTAGTTTATTAGTTACCTATTTTTAGCCATTTTCAAATCACGCATTTATATCAACAACACATTCTTATAAATTCAATATTCATACATTTTATCGTACAATTTTAGTAAATGATTGCACAGTGGGCATTCATATAAAGTAAAATTTTAAACGAATCCTAAAATTTCACAAAATGCAAGAGGTTAATTGCATCAATCCAGTCCAATATGTCTTTGAAGTTAATTTTATTTCATGAATTTAAAACTATAGCTTGTGGGATATTATTTAGGATTGACTTTAGCAATCAGAGGCGAAAACCAGAACCCTTTGGCAGAATCAAAAACAATATATTCCTATCATATAGACAACGAGGGAGATAACAAGACTTTTGTAGAATACCACTGGTAGGATCCGCATCATCATCTTGGGCGAGCATTTGGGACGACGCAAAAAGGATAAACCGACTCCCTTTGGTTTTGGCCGCAAAGCACGTTGAATTGATTTGGACACATGTAAGAGAAATGAGAGAGAAGCTTAGATCTGTTTCTACTAGCACAATGCAATGACTCGATCTGATCTGCCACGAATCACGAAGGAATCGTCTTCCCAGGCATTTTATAGGTATTGTTGGATCCAGAATGTATCTGGAAAAATCTTCCTTGTACTCTCAAGGTAGCCGAAGGAGAGAATTCGAATGAGAATTTGAAAAGTAATTTAATCTAATCGTCAGCATATATACATTTAAGTAGTTGTAAAAGGGTGTATTGGTGAGACAAAGACCGACA
>JAAZTK010002320.1:0-11484 GCA_036507255.1 Megalothorax incertus
GAGTATTGGCCTTTAGTTGTTCAAGGCGGAAATAATGCGAGGGCCATCATAAATTGTGCGGATTTCCCCGTCAAATTTTCAAGATGCTTATCTTTTGAGGACTATGAATTATGAGGGCGAGAGCGAGCCCCGTTTCACCCGGGGACAAATATCCTGTAGTAGAGAAGATAGGAAAGACCATCAGAAGTCAAACTTCCTCAAGTTTTGAAGCGAAAGAGATAAGAGTTGGGAATGATCAATAGGGAAATCATTGCCTCTTCTATGTTCTGGGTCTCGGCTGGGTGTAGAATATCAAATTATCAGGCGGATTTAGTAACAGTTTCAAGACTGGAGCAGCTTAAAGCCAAAAAGGTCAGATTAGGGGGTCAGAATGAGACGAAAGAGATAAGCAGAGCCGAGTGTACGATAGTTTAAGATTGAGCGAATCTAATCGGCCCTCAATTTGGAATCAGGGTTGATTTAAAACACACCTTTCATAAGAAATTTAAACAAGTTTTTAGATTTTTTTTCAAGAATTCAAGAATTTTGAATTTTGCTAGATTTTTTTGACGAATTTTAAAATTAGGATCCGAAAGCTTTACAAATTAATTTAAAAGATTAATAATGCCGAAAATTGAATACAACCGTATAATTCAATATAAAATACAATTTCTTAATTTAAAAAAAATATATATAAATTTTTTGGAAAAATCATTTTTGATCTGCTATAAAACAACTTTAAAAATCAGGAAAAAAATTTATGGCCAAATTCATAACAAATATCCCAAAATCCGACTTTTTTCCACTTCACCCACATCGGATTTGTATTGGAAAAATCGGAGGATTTTCCGATGGGAATTGGGTAAAAATCGGTGGGATATATCTGGGGAATTCTGGCCAAATTCAATCCGAGTTTTCAAAGAATTTTGTATTAATATTTTTCAATTTTTACTCAATTTGAATGATAATGGTGAATTATAATTTTTTAGGTAGTTCAACGCATTATGGGCTTCCTAAATACTTTTCAAGATAGAAATATTTAAATATTCTCGAGACAATCGACCAACTTTATAAAAATTTTCACCAAAATATTTTTATATAATAATTTAAATGGCATATAATTAAAAAACAAGCCTAAAATCCGAGTTTTCCCAGTGCCTCCCATCTCGCCATTTTGTGTGGGAAAAACTCGAATTTACGGTGGGAATTGGGAAAAATTTGGTGGAATTTCCTCATGAAACTCTGGTCAAACCCCGGGTTTTAGCTACAAATTTTACACCGATATTTCCACATTTTATTCTATTTATGCCAATGTAATCTTCATCAGGCAGAAATGGATTTATAAAGACGCCAAAAATTATATAAATTCCATAAAATATGTTAAAATATCTAATACTAAAGTTCAACAAAGGCCCCGCGACATAAAATTTGTTTTAAAACAATTTTAGGATTATATCATTATTTAATATTCTGATTTAGATCCGCAATATCTGAATTAAATATGTTCAAAAACGGTTTTTATCATTTTATAAATTTTTTAAAATCTAAACCCTGTTCGGGACTGTTTTAAAGACTAATATTGCACGGATTGACATGCTCAATCTTCGTCGAATCATGATTACAAACAGCCCCTAATCTCTTTATAAACTCAATTTGTTTATGACTGATTTTTCAGCACAGCCAGCCAATTTCCTATCAAAACTTGAACCTCATAAACTCTCCTCCCCATTCAAAATACATATAAATTGGACGGGAATCGATAAATGTCACTCCAAGTCATAAACAGAAGCTCGGGAACATGAAATTTGAGCTCCAGCATTTCTCAGAAGTTTTTCACACTTACTCCAATGCTTTTAGCATTACAGACTCAGTCTCAAGTGTAATCAACCAATTTGTTAAGCTCTAAAAAACAGTAAAAAACATTTACGATAATTCCCCACGGCTTATTCGAAGTAAATTCTGTTATTTGAGACAATTGGCGACTTGAGAACATTGACATTGACACGAAATGAGTTGTTTTTGATCGCGGGAATTTGTGGGGGTTTTATTAGGAAAAATAGGGGTTCAAATGACAAGGTAAATTAGAAATCCGCATGAAAAAAGGCATAAAAATTTGAGTTCTTTGTAAGTGAAAGGGATCGGTTATTGGGGATTATTAGTTTAAGGGATTGGGATAATTGGGAAGATCAGAAATGAACTGGGATTGACTTATTTGAGTAAATAGAATTCGGATATCTGTTATCTGAGGAGTACCTTAAGTGGAGAAAGGGAGTGAGGTAAGTTTATGAGGCAAGGTTGGGAACCCGTGACATTTATATGGCTCAAAAGCCCATATAAACGCCAAGTAAAACACCTCGTAAAATACACTTTCAAAGGCCCGGTTTCCTCCGCATGCAAAAAGATTAGAGTATATTATATTAACAAGGATTGTTTAAAGAAATCAATTTTGTATCTCATGAAAGGATTTTGTATCTTTTAAAATAATTTTAACATTT
The DNA here is from genome assembly GCA_036507255.1 of Megalothorax incertus. Taxonomy (NCBI): domain Eukaryota; kingdom Metazoa; phylum Arthropoda; class Collembola; order Neelipleona; family Neelidae; genus Megalothorax; species Megalothorax incertus. The sequence continues at coordinate 2,475 of JAAZTK010002320.1, forward strand.
TTAAATGAATTTATATTATTTTTGGCATCTAAATTATTGTGGGAATTAATTTTGATTAGGTAGCTAGTGTAAATATTAAATTTTACAATTAAAGAACCACTTAAAATTTGGTTAGCACTTTTAAAATTTGAAAAGGGACTTTGTTTGATCTGTAGAAAAAGAATGATTTTAATTTTATCAACTTTTTTTCAATGGCGGCTTCGAAATCTATCTGATTTTTTTCTATTTGATTCATGATTGATAAATCAAACGAATAATTTCAAGTAGTGATCTATTTTATTAATTATAATATATTTTAATGGGTTTATATAATATTTGGGATTTAGTTTAATGCGGAATTTTTTTATACCAAGTTTGTTTAGGTAGTTTAAACTTTTTAAGCATTGTAAATTGAAGAACTAATATATAATTTTTAGTATAAATGTAAATCTTGTATAGAATCTGGATTTTTGGTTGGCTCCGAGTTTTTTCTCAATAAATGAAGTATTAATGTGTATTTTAAATTATTGTAAAATAATTACTCCATTTAAAATGTAATTTTTGAAAATTTTGGAATACCTGAAATGTAAGATGCTTTTTGCCTTTCCTGAAATAATTATATTATTATGCATATATGTAATAGTACAAATATCTTAATATTTGCTACAATTATATGTAAGCATATAAGTATAATGCCTAAATTATTGTAGTAATTAAACTAAAAATATTTTTAAATACATTTCAATTTTTAATTCGAAAATCCCATTGGTCAATCACCCGACCCCACCACGAGAAATGTATTCTGCCGCCGCTTTCAAGCGCGGAGGTGCCGTATTTCTCTCACCCTTACATTTAACTAAATTTTATTTAATTCTTGCCAAATCTCTCAATTTCAAGTGGGTTACTCCCAAAATCTCCCGAGTATTCCTAATGAAATTTTAAAATTTGTTAATTTCATTAATTTTAAACCACAATTTTTATTTAATCCGCAATTTCAAATCCTGAGCTTAAATCTTCCCGCTCCGCCCCTTTACGACCATTGCTCGCACCCTATTGGCTGCAAAAACTCTCTTAATCCCAATCCGAACAAACTGATCCCCATTCAATCCGAGTTCGGATCGGATTTGTGAAAATTAACTTCGGATCCCAGCCCTAGGCCAAAAACTTTTCTCCCGCAAAAATCCCAAAATCTTGGGGTAGGTTGTGTGCATTTTTTATGAATGAAAGTTGGTCGTAATCGTAGGTTTTTCTCAATGAGTTCTTAACAAGTTGTAAAAAAGAAAAAGTCGGTAGTAAATAAGATTTAAGTGTGTTAGAATTGCATAGTTTGTAGTAATTTCTGTACTTCTGGGTAAGGAGTAGTAAGGAGTAGTAAGGAAAGGGAAAGGTAGTATAGTTTGCCTTAATGGGGTGCACATAAAATAATTTTTTACGGCCCCATAAAACTAAACTGATACTTTGCGTAAACGGGACCCGCTACATCCCTAGTATTAAACTGCATATTTACTCTTTTATGAGCCCATAACCCGAACACTTGAGCTGGGAACTTGAAAGAGGACAAATCTACCCACAAAATCAGATTAAAAAACATTCAGTTTATATTCGTATAGCAGAGATACTTAGAAGATCTGATAAACTCTGAATTGGAAACCTGCGGAATGCCCTCTCGGCCGGGGCCGGGCCGGGAATGGCCCGTAATGGCCCCGTAAAATGGCCATCGAATTGCAAGGTCAGGGTAGTACTCCAGGAGCTAAATGGGTTATTTTGCGAAATTAATGAGGGCAGTTGGGTTGACATTGGATGAGGGGAATAAACTTACAAGTACCAATATAGGGCTAAATGGTCCATAAATGCAACTGCATACACATTATCCATATATCTGAAACTGAGATCGGATCATATCCATTTAACCCATTTAAATTCACCGGAATTGGACTTATGAGCAGGTTATTTAGGTCAAAACAGGTTGCATTTTATCCGAAAAGTGGTAAAAATCAGCTAAAATGCATTTTTAAGTAATTCTAAAGCGGAATTTGACTGGATAAATTGGTTTTGGGGGCAATTGAGACGCTTTTTGATGGATTTTGAAAGGATTTTGCCCGATTTTGATGCGGATTTGAATGAATTTTATACAAAAGTTTTTGAAGCTAGCAAAAAATCCCAGGAATAATTAATTTCAATAAGAAATATTGAATTTTGCTGTGATTTGGAGCGATTTGAATGGATTTTGAATGTTTTGTGGCCGATTTGGATCTATTTTAATTGTAAATTCGACCGAAATTTGTCAGATCCTTAACAAAATGGCGTCAAAATCTGTTTAAAACATTTTCCGATTTTTTGGGGGAATTTTATCCAGGAATTTAGAGTTGATTTGGGGCGATTTTAGACGGATTTCTTCTGATGTCGCCCGATTTTAGTAAAGCTCAATTTCGCTCTAAAATGCGCAAATCCCTTTTTGATTTTTACAAATTCTGGTCCATATTATTTTATTATATTGGAATTTAGGAAATCCTGGTCAAAACACGACAAATTATCTCTAAAATAAAGCAAATTTTGGGATTTTGGATAGTTTTTCCCCGATTTTTGGAATGATTTCGGCCCAAAATTGCCAAATCAAGCTTTTTTTTCAGAATAGATTTAAATTGCTGTATTTTGGAATCAAATGCGATAAAAACAGTTTAAAAACAGAGCTAAATCATTGAAATAGTTTGAAATATTATAGATACAATGTTCTGAATTGGAAATAGATTTAGAAAGTGATTTTAAACAGATTTAAAGCGGGTAAATTTATAAATCTGGGCTCCGATTTCCAAAATCAATCGCAGATTCCGAGTGGGTAGTGTGAGCTCATCTGTTCCTTCCCAATTGTTGAACAATTGGAAAGAAATGAGATCCGAACCCGGGTAGGAATAAATTGGAAATTCCGGGATACCCATATGATTTGGATTGGGGGAGGGGGAATATTGTATTCTTACGCCTTGGGGGCTTAGAGAATGGGATTCTTCCGGGCGGGAAATAAGATGGATTCGGGGTATTTTTCGATCCGAATATAAATTCCGAATGGCATGAGGAAATCCCTCAATTTAGGAACATATAGGGACTGGAGCCGGGCGATGGAAGCCAATAAATTAGGAGTTGGAGGGGGAGGGGATCCCGGGAGTAGCTTCGGGGACACCGGAGGTATTATCGGGAGGAAATTGAGTTTGGAGAAATATTCATTTTATATGCTAATTTGAATTCATTCTATTAATATCCTTTTTTAAAAATCCGATTATAACTTATATTTAATTTTACAATTACCTATATTATAATGGGATTTATAACAAATTTTATCCAGAACAATTCATCGATATTCATATGCCATACGCTATATAATTATAACAATAGCCTTTGAAAAAAAATTCAAAATAGATTTAAAATCTCGCAAAAAATCTATTATCATTTTAACAATACTATTAAATTTCAAATTTCAATACAATTGCCATTTATCGTTAATAATAAATTCTTATAAATTATTCAAAATCCAGTCGCTTTAAAGCCCAAATAGAATTGTTAGAACTTAATTTGTGGGCGTGTAAAAATTCAACAATGCAAATCCCATTTGCATATTTAACCAATTTCTAAATCATTGATTTTTTGCTTACATTTCATTGTATTTATTCATATAATTGTATCGGCAATATTAGGTCTCTTATAGAAAGGTATCGTATTTGCATTTATTACAATTTATCATAATACTAATACTTACAAAGTAGTATATTCTCCTAGTAGTATTTGATATTTGCAATACAATACAAATATAAGTATTGTATCTACTAATATTGGACTTTTATGATATTGAACAATACAAATGTAGATATTTAAGCCTATTCTTTTAAAAAATGTAGCAAAAAAATGCCGCAACATTCTGCGGTTGGGCTATGAATTCTCTCCAAGTCCAAAGCAAAATTGAGCTTTAAAATATGCTCACACTTTTATTATGCCTCCGAACTACAATATATCTCACATGTGTAATTTCCCATTGCTTTTGCATACTCCAATATAAAATAAAAGGGTGTAAAAACCATCTAGTTGAGTCAGAACAGAAGGTTTCCCCTCGGTTTATTGCATTTGGGAGCTTGAAAGCATTAGTATTCGGGAGTTTTTTCCTCGGCGGTGGATCCGGAGGGGGTGGGGGAGGGCTGCCCGGGTTCGGTCTTAAATCTCCGAGTTGAGACAAATTCTTTTATCTGCCTTACTTTTCCCCAACAAAGATAGATTAGCCCATTTTTAGCAATTCCCCACGTCTCGTAATTCACCGAGAGTTATGGCCCTGAATCTCCCTCGACTCTGGTGGACTTTTTTCTACTTTATCCTATGCTTTCCAAGTATAAAGCATATATAATTCTACTGGATCCTGGAGAAAAAAGAAGAAGAGTTGGCTCCGCAGAATCGGAGAAAAAATTGCTTCGAGATCCGCTTCTCCAAAAACCCGCCATCCATCTTCCCGCGAGGGCTCGGCGGGAACTCAAAATCCTCCCAAAAAAAGCCTATAAGATCTTATAGTCGCTGCCTAAATTCCTAACGTACCACGAACCCCGAAATCATAATGCTAGAGCCTAAGAAGTAATACATCTTGCAAATGTTCTGGGATTTGAAGGAATTCTCGGCAGGGAAATAATTCATTCGGGATATATGGATGTACAGTACGAGACTTACATACTTTCTCACTCTCCGACTCATCCGTTCCAATGCGAAGAGGAACTTCCTTTGTCTTAATTTAACAACTTTGAAAAGGAAAGTATTATTTATTGAGGAGAAGCCATTAGGCATTAGGCGGGGAGCAGCGGGGAAGGTCAATCAAAGGATTAGGGGCGATAAACCAGGCTTAGCTAAAAAATGCCATTATTTATACGGGGAAAGTGTGAGAGCGAAAGCCTAAAAAGTGCCATTATTTATAAGAAAGTAACCTAAAATGTGCTATTTGAAATCTAGGCATTTGGATTATTAATGCAAAGGTATAGAGAGAGACTAATATCTGCACCAATTTTTATAATGAGCCTAAAAAATGCCCCCAAAATGCCAAAAATTGCCATTAAAATAAAGCTAAAAACTGTCCAGAAAAAGCTATTTTTGTGTCCAAAAAGTGCCTAAAAACTACCAATTTTTAACTAAAAGACTGCATAAAATCTTAAACTTATTTTGAAATGGAAGGCATAGAGCGGTTAATTTGAAAATGGGTTACTAAATCCCGCCCCGATTTATTAGAAAATCCGGGATTTTTTAAATTATTGCGTTGAGATTCGGGGCCATTTTTGAATTTTTAAGGCTTAAAGGCTCCCTTAATTTTAAAAAACTTATGTGTCGGTGAAATACTAAAATGAACAAAATCTTGCAGTAAAAATACAAAATCCCCGGGCTTTTTCAAAATCAACCTCTAAAGGACTAAGATTTGGTATCCCCCTTTGAATTCCAAACTCTTCCAAAGTTCCAAGTAATATTATTCAAGTTTGGAGCTTGGTTGGGGATAATCTAAGCTCCCCCAAGCTTTAAGAATTTCTTTGAACTCGAATGCAATGTACTAGCTCTAGCTTTTGTGAATAGGGTTATTTGAGCCTATAAATCTTTGTGAATTTAAATTACATATGCGTCTCGAGGCGGCCGGGATAATTTTCATGTCTCAATTCCGCAAAACCGAGTGAGTTTCGCAAAGCTCGTGTATTGCTTATATTGTACTAGTACAAGAACAAAGTGGTCTGACTGCTCCTTGAAGTACGATAGATTATATATGCAGATATAGTATTACATTCTAATACATATAGTCGAGGCTAAGAATTCCGGTACGAAACTCACGAGATGTGAAAGAATTATTTCTTATTCTTGTGGCGGAGGCCAAGTTATAACTCTTGCCTTGTGAGTAGTTGAAAAAAAAGAGCGTGAATTGAATGCAAATGGAAATGCCAGTGTTGATAATGGCAGGAAGAGTACCACGGTTGAGGAGGAGGAGGAGGTGGAGGAGGCTACGGAGATGGTGGAGGCGAAGAAAAGTGGCGAGAGAAGAGGAGTAATTTAAAATGAGCGATGATCGGGTTGCAGAATCCGCCAAAAATGCACAAGCGCGTTTTTGATGATGGATTTACTTTTCCTCTAGTTCCATTGCGAACACATTTGGGGACTCTTGGACATGGGGAATAAATGGGCCAGGTCATAAGTCATTCGCCTGCCTGGCAATTCGCCTCTTTTTTACTCTCGGGGAAGAGTTTTTGGCTCGGATTCTCGAAAAAGGTGGGACACTGCTCCTCCTCCCCGGATTTTATTTGTTGATTTAAGCTTCAAGACCCAAGCGAGGATTTTAGCAGACACTGAGAAATGGTAGAAAAACCTTGATTTATGAAGCCAAATGCTAAAATACATAGGACTCGTATAGTAGTTTAAGCAGAGTGGCTAAAAAAGGGTGAAATCGATAGATTTTGGGGGAGAAGCTGCAAGAAATCACATTGAAAATAGTGGTAGATTTTTAAAAAACAAAAATTTCGAAAGAAATTTGCAATTATTTAATTCTTCGTTCAGATTAAAAATTCACTCATCGTGCCAAAATTTAAAATTTTGAATTAGGGCTGGGATCCGAAGCTAAATTTTCCCAAATCCGATCCGAACTCGGATTGATCCGTCGGATTACGGATCCCAGCTCAATTTAGAATAGTCTATAAATCTCGATAATTTTTAGGGTATATCCATACCTGAACAACGACCATCTAATTTTTAAATGCAAGCCCTATTTACTATCATTTCGCCTATATGGCTTTAACTGTGTCCAAAAAATACTAAATGCAACAAATCCAAAAGTCCAAATCCGTCGGATTGTTGGGATGAATCTGGTCGGATGTCCTAATTTTAAGATTCAAACTAATCCGATTTCAATACAAATCCTTTTCAGATCCGAAATTTTTTTTTCGAATCCCAAATTAAATCTTCGGATTGGGATTTCTATCAGATTGTATTGACATATCATATTGATCTGACGGATTTCGGATCCCAGGTCAAAATTTCAAAACACAACTGTCTTTTATATCAAAACTAAACAGAATTTGCGGATTCGACCCAACTATTTATTTTATTTAAAATTCATACCCTTTTTACTAGCATTTAACCTATTTGGCTTTAGCCTTATCCAAAATCACAAAAGTCAACAAATTCCAACTAAATCTCCCCAAAATGTACCAAATCCAATTAGAAGCAGGTTTACCTCAGCAGGAGCTTGATGGGAACTCGTTCGCGGATTGGCTCCAGGTCAAATGTCACTTGTCATTGGACATAGACATGTCTGGCGAGTCTGACTTAGCCCTTTGAGCTAAAAGACAATGTCTTTCTTTTAAAACTTTTTAAAATTTGGTTTAAAACTTGAAATTGGGGACATTTCTCAGCGGAAACCTCACTCAGGTCCCTCCCTTTGTTGTCGTCCTTGAAAAGCCCCTTAAGGGCCCACTTTTTAAAAGTAAACTCGATGTCACTCACGAGGGAAAAACAAAAGGATGCGTCTAAATTTTTTGACGGCCACTAATGGCGATTTTTGTTGCATACCGATCACTTTCAACTGATAACTTACTTCTCTCCCCGAACATGGTTCTACCTCCCCTTCTAGGACCCCTTAAGTCGCTTTTTAGGGTACCTCTATATCCGTATAATTCCTTCCAAGACCCTTAAATATTCTGTGAGTATTAGGGGTTATTTGGACCTATATCGTAATTCATATCCTTCCTCAACATCTTTCAAAACCAGACCCATTTTTATGGCCGATAAGGGCCCTTAACGTGCCAGGGGGGCCTTTACAATGTTGCAAAATCTATTCATATGTATTTGTACCTATTTCAAAGTCAAGACGAAAAAGTCCAATATCTAAAATTTAGATTTGAATGCAATTTCTGAAGAATGTTTAAACTTTGGCGTTTAAACTCTCTGAAAGGATTATATTAAATTATATGCTATTAAATGCTATTAAATGCTTAAAAAATGCTCAATAAATATCCGAATAAAAGAATTGCTTGGCCCGAGTTTCTCCCTAAAAATCACAACCAATTTTGCCCGATTTCCCATCCGAAAAACCGCTGTTTTTCCAACCAAATCAGGGATTGGGGAATTGGGAAAAAGTAGGATTTAAAGCTCGTTAAGGTATGCCTAATCTATCTATTTTAGCCCAAATGTTAAAAAATGGTATTTTTTCAGAAGAAGATTAATTTTTTTTAAAGTTTGAATTTGCGAATTCAAAACTAATTAAAACTGTTATTTATAAAATTATAAGGGTTTTTTATAGTTAAATGATTCAAATTTAACAAATTAAGATTGTCTTATTATTTTAGAACATAACGGGCGGCAGTCGCAAATGCATCTAAATATAAAATATTTCACATCTCTGGATCAAATAAATATTTGAATGGAATTCAGATCCTATCTGAATCCAATCTTGAAAAAATGCTTCTAAAAATCACATTAGATTCCTAAAATCCCAATGCAGATTTTAGCAATTACGAAAACAATTTTTGCAAACTCTACCATATCCCTTCGATAATTTAATATTGTAAAGCACTCCAATATACGTAAAATACATGTTTTATATGAGTTAGGATATATAAAGTTTGCTCTTTTGGATGAGTAATGTTGTTTATTAGGAGAGTCAGAGGATAGCTAGCCGGTGGTAGGGGGAGTTGTCGAGAGGACGAAGTGGAGGAGAGTCGAGTCGACCAAAAAAGGGGCTCTCTTGGCTTTCGGCCATTCCAGGCTCAAATGACGTTGATTAATTACTCACCGAGGGTCGCCATACTCTCATATATATACGAATACAATCAAACAAAGGAATTGTACAATCTTGAGAGCTTCTGAGCTGCGGCAAACTTAACAAAAATCTCAAATCCGGTGGAATTTCAACCACATACAAAGTTTATCTATCTCTTAGAATGGAAGATAATTGGAGTGAAGGGCCATTACTCATTGGCCAAAGCAGAGATTGCTTAGTCTGATCAATTCAGAAGCAGGAATTCAAGTATTTGGCATTATA
>JAAZTK010002321.1:0-11484 GCA_036507255.1 Megalothorax incertus
AGAGACGCCACAAAGCTTCTCTGAGAGGAATAATTTATATCAAAATCTCTCGGGGTCGCAAAATAATGATGTACATTTTCTAAAGTCTTCTGCAAACAAGGGAGATATTGATTTGTAAGTACCTTAATTCTTTATTACTTAATATTTTATACTCCCATCCTTTGCTTTTAACTTTTTCATTTGATTTTATGTGTGCATGTGGTTTTATTTTTGGTGTTTGTTTTTTAACATATTTAGAAGTCCACAAAGACAGCAGAAAAAGAATTTTGACGAGTTTTCTCGTTACCCAAATGGTAGAACGTTCAAGTCCCACAGACAGCTTTTTCCTGAAATTCGCAGCCCTATTGAAAGGTTTGTTTATCATTTTTTTTTATTTTTTTATTTTTTTATTTGAATTAGTGTGTCTTCAATCTTTTAACTTGAGTATTATTCTTCCATTAAATGGACAATAATAGCCAATAGAAACCTTAGCCAAATGTTATATTTTTTTTTGAGTTTTATTGCTTGCCTGTAACCTGATCCAATTTTTGGTCAAATCCCGCATATTTTGTGTTTAAATGCATGACCCTTTTTCAATTAACTTAGTTTTTTAACAAAAAAATAAAATTCACTTTAGACCGCCTTTGTTAACCTCCATTTAGACTTAACACATCGTCTAAACCTAGTGGAGTTGAATCATTGAGAATCCCCTCAGTATTGTCATCAGAGTCCGAAGAAGATGAAGATATAAGGCGATTAGCACTCAAATCTCAGATATTTAAAAACACGGAATTACTTAAGGAAGTCGAATCTTGCCTTAATATTCTCAATGATTCTACGAATATTGTTCAGTAAATAACTAAACTAGAATTATAAAGGATTGTATTTACAATTTGCGTTTTTCCATTCATTTTCCAGCTCTACTGACCATATATTTGGATCTCAACGTTCGCAAAGTTCTCACTTGGACAGGTTATCTACGAATATTGTTCAGTAAATAACTAAACTAGAATTATTAAGGATTGTATTTACAATTTGCGTTTTTCCATTCATTTTCCAGCTCTACTGACCATATATTTGGATCTCAACGTTCGCAAAGTTCTCACTTGGACAGGTTTGTTTTAGGATTTCTACACTTTTTAGCCCGTTCTCTCAATTTAAGAAAAAACGGGCAATATCGGTTGTATTCGGTATATCCGTGTTATAACTCTCCTCGCCATACGGCAACACATGACCTCTCCTCGCCATACGGCAACACATGACCTCTCCTCGCCATACGGCAACACATGACCTCTCCTAGTTCAAGTTCGAAGATAGAGGTCAAAGGGCGTTGGAAATGTGAATATTTTAATTTTTATCCGTAATATATTCTTATGTAACGAAATAGTCAAAATGTCGTAAAAATTGGTTCGTGTCTCGTGATTTTTTTAAGAGTTATTTTTAAGAGTTTGTTTGAAAAGTAAGAGCAAAATCTTTAGATACGCTGTATGAGACAGGTTATACCAATTACTGCATATATCCGTATTACAAGATGAAAGTTATGCCTTAAAAATACTCTCAAAATGAGAACGGGCTTCCTACACGGCTTACCCGTTTTATTAATTGATATCATACAATATATATTATTGTATATAATTGAAAATTAGTTCTCTCGGATTTGCCAGAAATCGGAACGAATCTTCGGGTAAGACAATGGGTTATATTTTAAAAATTTGACTTTTCCTAATATTTCATCAACAAATCACTTTGTGTAGAATATGAAAGACGAGGGGGAAGAAGTAATACCGATGAAAGGGAGAGACCATTTGAGTTATGGCCAAGCTTCAGTTCATTAAGCAATCCTAGAATACCTGAACCTATTGATGTAACGATGCTACTTATATTAATATTATTCAGGGAATCAGGATAACATGTTTAAAAAAAACCTTTCTTTCTAATATAGAATATTCATTCAAATCAACCTGTTGGATCTCGACCATTAAAATCTGAGGATAATCGAAAGAATATCTCAAAGTTTTTGCTGGACAAATTTATGAGCGATACATCTTCTCGGTTGGAAGTGTTTGATATGACTTTAAAGTTCATTCTTGATCAGCAAAAGAAAACATTGGAAGAGATTTTCCTTCTCTTTGGACAGGTAAAACTTTGATATTGTGAATTGTTCAATGAATTATTAATTGATGTCTTTTAAAATAGATGCATAATAGAATGGAGAGAAATGAAAGGCTTCTCACTGAAATAAAAGAGTACATAACAAGACAGAGAAAGAATGAAAATTTGCTCGCATCTTCTGGCCGTGGTTTTACTACCAATTTAAATAATCGGATTTGCAGCGAGAATAATATTCCTCAACCAAAGATTTTCAATCCTACCGTTCTCTATGGTCAGCAGCAGAGCAGTAATTGTGCTTATAGTCAGCCTTTTGTTCCCGTAATAAAAATATTACTTACAATTGAATTGAATATAAGCTAATGTAATGAATTTTATAGGTGCGAGAACTTTGGCAAGGGCAGCCACAGTCACAGAATCTTGGTTATCTTCCCAACTATGCTTCCGATCAATCTGGTCTTATGAGCAATAACTCTTTTATTGATCTGAGCTATATGGATTCCCCAAATCAGCAAGCAAAGAGGGGGGTCTTACCCTAACCAGGAAAATATTCTCCAATCCGGAATTCAACTGTCCAATAATCCATCCTCTGCAAATATTTATCGGAATGATAGCCCAGCCGGTTTTCAAAGGGCAAGCCAGTCAACCAATTCAATGCTGAATAATCAAGTGCCTCCAGGTACACGAGCTAATAATTATTGGGACAACTTTAGAAGGTACGTATTTTCTCTAACAAGCTTGCAAACCTTTATTTTAAATTTTATATTTAAACAATATAGCTACTCTAGACAAAATATGCTCTCCAGTCCTAAATCCCACGAAACTCAAGGTAGAATTGCTGCACTTGAAGAGAATGGATTTGGAGTTTTCAACAGATTTGATCAAACGTACGTGGATAATTAAAATAATATAACTATTGTTAAAAACTCAAAAATATAAGCAGGCCAGCCCGAGGATCTAATGGGAATAAAACGTTTTGGAGCAACAATACATTTGTGGATAATGTAGCTACCAAAAATCGAAATAGAGAGCAAAAGCCTCAAATGACAATGCAATATAGATCCACTTCCTCTACGAGTGACAATATGCCCAATGTGGAAGCTATTTCTCAATCTAGTGGAATATTATCTCAGCAAAATGAAGATGAAACCTTGAGGTTAGTAATGCAATACTTTTTAAGCCTATATAGTAATTTACAATACTAATAGTTCTATTTATCTTAATCAATGAATTTAGTGGTGCAAACAGCGGGCATGCAACAAATGTTTCTGAGATTGTAAGGCCCCTTGAAAGGAGTAAAATAGCTCAATCCCTTGATGTAAGTGCCCATTAATTATTTTAATTCAAATACCAGTAAAATCTCGAGGAAAATAATAATTGGTTTAACATAGGACATTGAGGGGGATCCTTCTGATCAATTATCCAATTTGCATTTGTCGAGCAATTTTTTGGATCCAGAAATCTTTACAAATGATTTGATTGATCGGATCGAACTCGAGTCAATGAACAATAGTAATAATATTTCTGCTGGAGCAGTCACTACCGAGGGGAATGGGTTTTTTGAGATTAGTTCAAAGAAAGACACCGTTAACGGTAATTAATTTAAGTAAAAGCGTCTTTCAGTTTATTATCGTACATTTTCACCATTTTTGATCATTTTAGATAATTCTGCTAATAATACTACTGAGGGAAATAACTTTGTCAAAACGCATACTACTTATGGGAATAGCGCTAGCGGAGAAGATGAAGGGATTGTTAATGATTGTATGGACATCTCAGTTTCTTCGCATTCTTCGCCTCGTGAACCTTCAAGGGATTTGGTAATGAATGATAATTCGGAAGCATTATACTCGCAAGAGGCCCCTCAAGAGAATAACATGAATAGTCAGACTCAGTCTCCTCCTCGTGAGTCATCTTCTCTGCAGAGCGGAGGTGGTATAGAGAAATCCGCATTTGCAAGACAAAAAGGTTCTTCTGGAAGTCTTCGGTTTAATGAGTCTTCTTCATCCTTTGTTCCAGTCCGTCGACCCCCAGAGGATAATCCAATGCCCAGTCTACTTAATAATGAGCCGTGGAATCTAATGGAGCCCAATTTGCCTTACCTTGAACATGTATAGATTTTTCAATCCATTTAATTTCAATTTTCAATTTCCATCCCCTAATTTAAATAATAATGTTTTTATTTGAAGGGAGATGAACCTCAGCCTGATTCTAAAGTAAAGCTCGAAACTCAAGAGAAATGAAGAACCAACAAGACTTTTTTTATAAATATTATATAGCTGTACCTTGTTCGCCATAAACTTTTAATATTTATTTAATTCATAAAAGATTCATATATGTTGTTTGAAAGGCTAATTTCTTTAAAAGCTTTGTCTCAAAAATATCCTTAAATTACTATTAAGCCTATTGTACTCGCTTATTATCGTACTTTTCAATTTGAAATTGAATAGCAGATTGAGCTCAGATAAGATTGTATCCATTTTAAATGAAATTCTCGCTGAACAATAATATCTATATAATACGATACGGATATGCTAATATAATTATAGGTATTAATAGTATAAATACGATATAATATACAGATATTAATGCCATTGTCATAGACCTCCATCTTAATTTATTGTTAACCTTTGTTAAAAATATTCAGATTCCAGAACCTTATTTACTGTTCGATAAGAAATTCTTTTAGTAAGAAGTCTAAAAAGACCACAGGTCACTAACTATCCTACGATTAATAAGATATGTCTACAGATATTGCAATTGGTCCGTCATCTGAAATAAATAATAAAAAAACAAAAACACACGAAAAGGAATTGACGTCTGAAGCTGTAAGGCATTTATTTAAAAAATAAAACAGATTTAATTGATATTTTATGAGTACAAGCATTGCATAATAGTCTAATAGTAATAGATGACAATTTAATGATATTTAGGATTAATATTGGAATGTAATTATACTTTTAAAAAATGGGCATATCTAATATACAAAATTAAAAATTGACAAATTAAAAGGGATAATAAAGAGCTTGGGAGGGTTCATGGATGTGTTCTGAACTTCTGATGCCATATTTGAATTCAAGGTCTGAAATAACATTTTCTTCTCCCACTTTATTACCCATAACTTTGCCCCCTTTGACCTCCCACCTCCCCCCAACGAACTTAGCGTGTACCTTGATTCTTGACCCAATACTACATACCAAATGTATTTGGTCAAAATCCGTTAAGAATTGGGGAAGTTATCGCGTTACGGCCGGACAGGGGACGCACAAACAGAGCAACTGCATACCATATATGGTTCGTTGAATCGTTCCCTTATCATCCACGAACATAAAAATTAGACATTAATTTAAAAGTAGGTTTATAAAAATTTAAAATATATGCGGACGGTTTATTATCCTTAATATCGTTATCAAATTAAGAGAAATAATTATGGTTTAAATCATCTGAGAAATCCAGGCGTGTCTGTACAAGTTGGTAGGGGTTTTTTGGGAAAGGGGCCATCTCATCACCGGAAGTAACCGAAAGTGCCTTTGGCTGGGGAACTCTATGCCTTAGCCGTGCACTCTGAGGTCTTTGAAAATCCTCCAATTTCGGCATCCAATCTTTGCTAGTCCTTGTCTCTGTAATTTCTTTGAAATCCTCTGCTAATTTCCTTTCCAATTGTTCTTTGACAGACTCGGGGGTATCCAATGGGAGGAGTCGGTTGAAAATTCTCTCCTCTCTTCCGGCATTCAGCTTTTTTGTGGCAGCCTATAATAAAATATTGATATAATATAATAAATTACAAAATACAAGCTATTTATATTTTAAACCTTTGCGAGGGTATCAGCAAGTTCCCCAGAGGTGGTCGCCTTTTTTTGCAAATCCAGTTCCACTAAATTTGGAATATTTTTAAAATCTTCAAGGGCTGTGACCACCCTGAAATGGGATGCAATTGTAGAATTAATTCCGGGCACAGCCAAATTCTTGGGCTCTTGATTCATGATGACCTCGGATAACCTTTGTCCTCGTGTATGAAGTTTTGAATTGTCAATTAAATTTTGAAATTAGGGCTGAATTTTTGTGCGCTCAAAAATTCAAAGCCGATTTTTCACAATAGATAGGGCGACTTTTCGCTCTTATTCCTCGACTCCTTTCTTTGTAAAACTAAATTCCCAATTTCCTCCCAGTCGAGTCGAGTCCCAAGAACTTGGGTTAAGCTCTACGATATTTCAAATTCTTAATTTTTAAGGGCTATAAAAACACCGGAATTACGAAACGACAGTACTCATCTTGAGGTAGACATTTGTACACTAGACTTTAGTGTTCAAAACACGAATAATAAACGAAGAAATTGATTTGAAGAGACATTTTTGATCGACTTGCAACAGTTGTAGTTTTTGTGTGTATTTATACAAACTTACAAAATAGTACGTTAATAGAACTCTCTTTGAGAAAAAGGGAGTTGGTCATTTCCAAAGACAAAATGTCAACTCATGAGGTATGTTCATAATAATTGAGTCATAAACCATTTAAGGGGGATGTAGTATATAGGGGGAATTCTGAAATTTTGTTGTAAATTCTTAAATTGTTGCATTTTGCGAGATTCTCACAATACCCCCAGAGTGGGACAACTCTTTATGCAAAAGTTTAGTACAGGAGAAAAGGAGAGAAGGGCTGATATAAATATTATATATCGTAGTATTTATCTAAGAGGTTGTTTTTTTGTAATTTTTAATACTGAAAGTTTGAAATATTTCATTTGGGGATATATAAAATTGCTAATTGAATGTGTAATAACTAATAATTACAACTTTTCCGACCTAGGACATAATAATGGGTGAGATTAAGATGGTGGAGGAGGAAGAGATTGCAGATTTTGAAAAAGAAGAATTTTTCCAAGGACAAGTGAATAATTCTCAACCGGGCCTTTTACTTCTGGAGGAAGTTGAATTTGAGATCCCCGAAGTGGAGCCAATTGTAGAGAATGGGGTGTCTCAAGTAGAGGAGGAGGAGGAGATAAAAGACTCTCCGGTGACAAGCCCTAAACATTTTGAACAACAAGAAGAAACTCCAAGTAGTCCTCAAGATCCTGAAATACCAAATATTCCACAAGATTCAGAGGAATCACCACCAGCTAACCGTACTTTTACAGCTAATAGTAATGACATCATGGACGAAATAGAGGAACTCGAGTCTAATTCGGAAGAGTCTGATGACTTCAAGGACGGGGAGGAGAAAGAGAATCCAATCTTACCCCCCAAACATCCATCGGCATTCCTGGACAAATTGGAATTTTTAAATGTTGGGGTTGACCTCATGACCCATGAAATGCTCAAAAAGTCACTGGAGGAGAGGAGAAAGATTGAGAGGCGGAGGAGGACTACAGCAAATCCAAAGTATAATTCGAATGGATTTATTGACCCGAGTGTTGCTCTTGTAAGCATTTATAGTTTTTAAATTTAAATGTACTCTCTTAATTACTCATGATTATGATTGGAGCATTATGAATTATATATTTATATTGCATTTAATTTGATGTTCTTCATTTCAGAATATGAGGCGATCTCGTAGAAATGACGATTCAGATTCGGGAGGGAATAGATTCAAAAAGCGATCGATCGTAGAACTCAAACCTAAAGAAGACTTGCTTAGATGTTTTGTATGTCAAGATTATGGTTAGTTTGTCTTCAATTTGAATGTGTATTTATGTATATATATATATAATATAACTAATTTCAATGTTTGTATTGCAGGTTGTAATTTAACGTGTGGAGGCTGTTTAACAAAATTCCATGCTTTATGCATCAGGGTTGGAGGTAGTAAAGCACCGATAATCAACCGAGTTGACATTTGTCCAAATTGTATTCAAAATCGTCCAAAATCTGAGTCAGACACCCCTAGCCGAGGAGTTAGTGGAGCTGAGTCTGGTTCTTCAAATGGACTCAAATTGAAAAGGGCAAAACATCCCAAATCCCGTTTCTCTAATCTTAAGCTGAGCAATATCTTTTCTGCTATGAAATCTAAAATTGCAAAGCCAAGACATTCTTCCGCAAAGAGTACTCTTGAGAAGATTAAAATGAAACAAAAGGGAGTTGGAGGTGGAGGAAGTAGTGGTGGTGGTGGAATGACTAATGGAAATGGTACTTCCAAATCAAGCCCAAGACCAGGAATGGGGGGATCTCGTCTCTTTTCCACAGAGAAGCAAATGAGTGAAGATGACCTCAAAAAGACCATCATTTCAATGACTGAGGCAGCCAAATATGTCCTCGAAAGCTCAAATTCTTCAATTTTGAACGGATTCTCCTCAAGAGCTTCACATCCAACTCCGCCTCCAAGTACTAGTAGTACCTCGTCATCCACGCCAGTTGAAACCTCGGAATCTTCCAACATCACTAATAATAATAATACTACAGATATTATTAATAATGAATCTGCTTCTTCCGAGTCTTCGGACCCCTCAATCCAATCAACTTTTTATAGTACTTCTATTAGTCCAACACCTCCAGCTAATTATGAAGAAAAAATAAACGAATCTGATCAGATCCCATCATCTACACTACCTCCAGAGATAACTTCTAATGAACAATCTCATTCTTCTTATCCATCCCCATCCTCTGATGTAGAACTCCCGAATGAACCATTTGATGAAGAACAAACCCAGATGGAAATAACACAAATGGATCAAAATCAATTGCTTGCTTTTGAACTGAATGTAATTTGAGATGTTTTAAAAAATATATTTCCAAATATCTAATTTTCTTATTAACTTTTACTATACTATCTGTAATACAGATTCTGTATATGTCTATATCCCTAATTTTTTGAATTTTTTATATACCATTTCTCTTTATTTCTTCTTTTTTATATTGTATTTTATGCTCCATATTTCACATCAAACTATTTGCATTGTATTAAAATTTCAATATACATAGTACTGATCATGTAAAATTGTAAATACTAAATAGACATTGCATAATATAAACTACATAAATTAGTAGTATACCTATATAACAGTACTATTATAATATGAATTCATGATAGATATATATTTATATGAATAGTTTTGCTAGTACTATATAATAAAATCATTATTCATTAGTATTACACAAATCTATAATTCATTACTATTAGCTATAAAATATAATGATAAATAAATGTATATATATCTCGTAATAAGCTAAATCTTCTTCCTGTTTACTCGTCTTGAAACGAGCATCTTCAAATTGTTAACTTAATAAACCTGTATTATTCCTTACGCTGTATTAATGTCTAATTAATATTATTATTTAGAATTTAAAGTTTAAAGGTCTAAGGACATGAGTAAATTCTATCAGGGTATTTTTAGGAAGCATACGATTTAAAGTTATCATTTAAGTAATCATTCAAGTAATCATTTAAACGATTGCGGATTCATACGGAATCGGGTCAAGTTTCTTTCTAAAACTATACGAACCACGTGCATTTTTTTTGTAAAGCGCTTCTTACATAGTGTTTAATAGGGCAATAAATTAAATTGAAAAATTTTTCAATTTAATTGTTCAATATACCTAAGATCTAATTTTACATGTAATACCTACATATCTTTCTTCTGTACGAACAAAAATTTAACTTTGCCCAGGATGAATTAGTTCTTTGATTTACAGCTCAAGGAATCCAGATTCATGAAAATATTAATAATTGATGCATATTTTTCTTTCTGGACTCTCAAAATTATTTAATTTTAAAGTATTTTTTTGACTTGACATTTTGTATGTGATACTGATTAAATTGTTCATTAGATCGAAAGGTAAAAAATCTTCACTTTGTATTAAATGCACAATGCAATGTAAACTCAAGAATATAAAAAACCTTGCAAAAAATTTAATGTATGTTAAATAATTATATTGAAACATGGGTTAATGAGGTTAATTTGATTTAATTTGCATTTCATAAATAGAAAACTTATTTAATTTAAAGCTTTTTAAATCAAAATTTAATGCTTAAATCAATTTAAATTATTTTATAGCAAAAGAAAGTGAGGCTTGAAGTATCACGGGGTAAATTATGAACTTATGAAAGATAATTTGAATTCCGAAATTTAATTGTAGGTACGTTACCTAAAGGCTAATACTACCTATTTATATTTTAATTTTTATATATATACATACATAATATTAAAATACGATTCTACTAGTACGTTGTATTGCCATTACAGGATAGGTTATAAGTGTGTGTATAGTGTATACCCTATAGATGTAATTAGCTATTTATTTCAAAGATAATTAACATGATCATACCTTGCATTTAAATTACTTCCAAAGTTTGAAATCCAAACGCCTAGATTTTAAAAGGGGATTTTTATCCCAAAGAATATGTACACCTAATAGGCTAATACAATTAATTTCTTACTGGATATCCATAAATTCATATCCTAGGCCCATATATTCCAATATAATTGAATATAATATTGTGTAGAGCAGGTTATCAACTTATCATATAAATAATGGTCTTTCTTTTAGTATTCGTACTACCTATTGTAAGTCTTGCTAATAATAATACTATCATAAAATTAAATCCTAAATTAGGATTCCTAATTGAAATTCCTAAGCTATCGTATAGTGTCGTATAGGTAGTGTAATAGTTGCAACGCCTATAATTTGCTACAAACATCTACGGCTAGCTAGAGGCAAAGTGAATGGTTTTTGACTTTTGCAAAAAAAAATTCTGAATTTAGAATTTTCGAATTGTTTGTTCAAAATTTCAAAAATTACTGATCCCAAATATAAATTATTTGAATTTCCATTGTTTTTCTCCTTGTTCACAGTATCTAATTAGTAATTTTGGCTAGATTTGTTCAAATTTTGGAACTTTTGGTGACAAAGTGTCTTGACCTTTTCACCCAAATCCAATTTGAAATATTTTAGTTCGTACCGTCGTTTAATCATCATCGTCATTCCTCGCAGCCGCTCTTTGTTCGATAATAGCTACATGTGACATGTCAAAGACCTTAAAAATTAGGACATATTTTTCCAATTTCGGCTTCCTGGTTTTGTAATTTGTTTTTGATCCTAAATCCATTTTAAGCCTTAAGGTATGTCATGTAATAGTATTACTTAAAGTTACATTTATAAATTAAGATTTTATTGTCACAATTAAGTTAGCCACTAATATAGTTCTACATATAAGTTAGTGGGGTAATCATGAAATCTAATTATTGATTAATTTTGTACAGATTACGAGTAGATAACATTCGATCGGGTGTGTCAACATGGCTCTGACTTTCCAAGATGTTTTGAATGATGCCAAAAAGTTATCCAACCGCCTCAAGGACCATGATACTGCTGCTGATAATCTAGTGTCTCAAATGCAAGCCGTCTACCAACAAGTAGAAGCTATGAAGCAGGTAGTATCGTAATCAGCTTCTATTTATATTAA
>JAAZTK010002322.1:0-11483 GCA_036507255.1 Megalothorax incertus
CTAGGTCAAATAATTCAGATTCATTTTTTTCCGAATTGGATAAAATTTTAATTTCAAATTTTTGCATATTTCCAATTCAGAACAAATATGCGTCAGACATTGGAAAGTTTGCTTAACTTCCTTTGTGCAAACTTTATTCATCTTCAACCTTGGAACTTGAATTTTTGGCGTTTATGGTGGAATTCCTCTCATGAAGGAGGACAGGAAATATTAAATTACATTTCCGGATGGACGGGGAAGCCCAAAAGGATACCTATACTTATTTATGACCCCTCCCTCAGGGGATCAACTTTATATTTGATTTGGGATTGTAGCAATTATTTGAAGATGAAACCAGAAAGCCCCCAAAGGCCTTTCAGCGGCAGGGGGAAGATGATCTGCTCCGGGGTTCGTTTATTTGAGTCGAAATTCTCATTGGAATCTCAGTGGATCATATGGGGGGAAAGGGATCTCTCCAATATGGAGAGATTTATTTAATCTTCTCATATCCCAACTTATCTTCATGTCCTTCAATTCAACCTGCGAAGTCTGACTTATTTTCCGAGGGCCCTCGAAAAATGGGAGATTTGTGGGAATTCCAATAAAGTTTAGCGCGCGTTTATAGGGAATTCCGATCAACAAAAAAAGCTCGATGTGACGATAAGATTTATTATACTAGGATATGTACCTGGATAAGAGATGAGATGGAAAAGAAATATTTGTATTATACAACAAGGGATCAGGAGAGAGACCCAACAATCTCGGAATGGGATTCCCGAGCCCAGAAATATTTATTTTGCCATCTGTCCATTCTTCGATTTCTCATCTCGAGCTCCAATAAATACCCATATTTCTATTCCCCACGCTTCGATGACCAAGACCATCTCAACTCAATTCTTATTGATACTTTTCGATAAGATTGGCTTCATAAAAAGCAAAAATTTGTGGAAAAAAAACATATTTTCATGTACGGATGTCCAACCATATTTATTTTATATTACTGTTTTAAATAAACTGAACATGGACAATAAATTTGTACTGGACTGGAATTTTTTTTAGGAAATATGTTGATTATATTTTTTATTTCTAGAAGATTTATAATTTTGTACTATCTGTATAATTATGAAATTATACATAAGTAACTATTTGCATTATTATCTAAAATAAAGATAAAAATATTGTACTACAGTATCATATCAATTAATGTCTACTACCTATCTTTAAACTATAATTTTTAAAATACTCGAGAAAAATTATTTTGACATTGTACTCGCTTAAAAAAAGGCATTTTTTGTGAATTTGAATATAAAGGAATACTACTAACAATAAGAGGGAGGAAGAAGGATTTGCGTCAATATAGAAAGCACACCCTTTGTTATGTAAAGTCGATCTACCACGAGATTTGGGAATTTAAATCTCAAGGGGGTAGGAATTCATTGGAATAATCGGAGAAATGAAGGATTGAAGAAAGGGGGAAAATATCTAGGACTAAATCTAACTCATAGGCTCATAAATAAATACTATATTATTGGATTTTGAAGAGACTAACGAGTTTCTATTCTTCTCTGAGCCCTTTTTTCCCATTAAATCATCAAATCGCAAAAATCAAGCAAAATTATAATCCTCATTTCAATTAATTTGAATCCCCTTATTCTGATTTATAATAATCCCATTTCCCATCTGATTAAGCAAGGGAAAAAATCTATTCATTCTTAGAAAATATATTTAGAATTCCTATTTTTGAAAGGGATTTTGGAAAAATCATGATTATTCGATTGGAAAAATAGGATTCAAATAAAAAATTCAAGGTAAAAAAAGTGTAATTCTTTATGTTCGATTCTGTATGCTTTAAAAAACTCTTAAGATTAATGTGCATAAAATAATAATCTCTTAATAGTTAATAGTAGTATGTTATATGAAGGAAAAAATACTTTTATACTTATATATAGGAAAGAATGAGTAGAAAAAATGTAAAATCTAAATATGATTTTAAGTAATTAGGTAGATAGCCAGGTACCTAATGATATCTTTAGGTTTTAAAAAAAACCTTTAGTTCTCGGAGGTTGGTACTTCCTCTCCATCTAATTCTTCCTCCCCATTCTTGCCTTTCTTATCCAATTCAACTGTTCCATTTGAATCTAAAAAAAATACGCACACATTAATTAATCACCTCTTACAATATGTTGCAATGACTAGTAAATATCTAAAATTCTAAATGTTCAAAGTATACTTACCAGAATTTTCCTCTTCAACATTTGCCTTTTCCCCCTCTGCCTCGTCGACATCAGTGTTTTTATCATAATCGTCCTCTTCATCATTTTCTACCTTACGCTCTCCACGATATCCGCGTCCACCGGCACCGGACTCCAAAACTTCTTCATCCTCCTCCTCTTCTTTCTTTTTTTCCTCCTCCTTTTTGTCTTCTTTCTGGCTACCCTGAGATTTTGCGGTTTCTTCACTATAAATCTCATCTTCGCTCTCACTCCCCTGGTCATTTCGGTCCAAACAATACCTCCTCCAGGGAAAACGAACTTTTGCCTCAAAAGAATCTTCAATCCAATCTTTCCTTACAATTTTGCCCCCATTTGGATCATTCTGGACCCTATAAAAGTGCAAATGACACTTAAAAAAATCTAGAAATAATTTGATGCAAACAATGGATTAAATAATCTAAAATCATACTCGAAGAATTTTGGAGTATTGCGGAAGGCACATATTAAATGTGTACATGTACTATTCCAATCAGGTTTATATTTTGCTCCCATTGCAAGACCTTTGTCCCTTATAACCGCCCTTAATAAAATTAAAAATTGAATTAATATATTAAATAGAAAGAAGAATAACTAATAAAAACCTTGAGGGATTTTGAAAGCCACTCAATACAAATGTAACTCCTTCAAATAGCTTTTTGAATGGCTTGATCTGTTTCTTTCCAGGAGGCTTTACTCTTGGCGCTTTTGAAGGTACTGAACTTGAAGCATTCGAAGAACCTTGAGATGAACTGGGAGTTGGCTTTTTTTGGCTACTCGAAGGCGTACTGATATCAAGATTCCTTCTTGGTAGGGGTTTATCCTCTTCTTCATCATCATCATCATCATCAAAGAGTTTTCTTTTCCTAGAGGAATCAACCTTTGCCCCTGAACTGGAATTGGAATAACTAGGCGTAACAGTAGCTGATCTAATTTCAGAAGCTACAGATTTGGTAGGTACCCCGTCATCTTCATCCTTTGCTTTTTCATCTTTTTTTAATTTTGCAAATAAACTTCCAGCTGAAAGATCAACACTTGGTCCAGCATCTGTTTTAAAAGCAAATCCTCCAATTGATTTGGGCTCATCCGATGGAGTGGAGAAAGTAATAAAGCTCAATCCATATTGAATATGTTTGTTAAAAGGTTGAGATAGAATAACTTTAACCAAATCCCATTTTTCATTTGCAACTGTCGTGTCAAACTGTTTCAAGAATTTAACCTCTCGGAGTCCTTCCCCTTTTCGTGCTTTCTCTGCATCCGATAATGCTACAGCTGGCAACAAAACCTGGATTCATTAAAATTGGCTCAATTTCAATACTTTTTATTTTTTAAAAATCAGTACCTCAAATTTTGGCAATTCAGGACCGGATCGAGCTACTTGAATTTCAATTAGTCCACTCCCGTTATTCCCCACATTAATAATGGAGAATTTTGTAGCTTGCTCAAATTGAAAAATAACATAGGCTTCAGCCTCTCCGGGAGTTTTACATTTCCATCTTCGAAAGTCTCCTTTTTTTATTAGATTATCAGCAGGATTGTTCTAATAAGAGCAATGAAAAAATTAATTAACATTGGCCATCATTTAAAATAAATATTTGGCAGTTTTACCTCATCCTCAGAAGAAAATGAAACAATTTTTGGGTATACATAGGGCATTTTTTGAAATTTTGAAAAATTTTGAACTTGAGATTTTGTTTACATTTAAATTTTGATTCAATTTTGCTAAAAAACGAATAGATTTGAATTTAATGACGAACAGAATGCTAACGATGGTACGAAACTTGAAGAATTTTGTTATGCCACTCTCAATTAAGCTTAGCTGATTGCTTAATTAATTTAAAATGCACTAGAATTTGGAAAAACTTTTAAAGAGAGCAACGAAACCTGAATTGAATGCGAGTGCAATGATATTCCCGCGCTCAATACACTTTATAGGAAATTTATACATTGCGGACATAGACCGTTCCATAATATGTATTATGGAATACAATAGTCCCTGAACCGTTCGTAAATTAATATGATCGAATTAAATTTTTAAAGTAGGGATCAACTAATCCCAAGAATCTAGATAATAAATTAAATGCTACCTCGCTAGTATGAGTCTGAATGGGGATTACCTATATATTTATAACTATTATAATTATAATTACTGAGGATGAGAATGAAAGCAATAAATTGAGATAAATTGGGTTATTAAAAACTATGATGAATTTATTCATATAAAAAACAAGATTAAACTAGAAAAGATAGAACAATTCATATTTTAACCATCTCTGAATAGCATTAAAAAAATGTATAAAAATTAATTTAATAATTAATAAAGTAGAATTTTTGTTTTTATTTTGTATTTCGTAGAAAACCGTAAGCTAATACATTTGTGAAAGAACAAGTTTAAAAAATTAAGATTAGTATAAGTGTATTAGCCATTCGGCACACCGTACAATAAATAAGTGTTTGAAAAAGTAAATATCGTAGACAAGTAAAAATAGGAGATAGGTCCTGTAATGTGAGTCGAAGAAAATACCTATCCCACATGAGTTTGTATAACTCATTTCACAAGAGTATATTAAGATCATTTGAAAAGTATTTAAAAAAGTTTTTTTTTTAGGATTTGAAAGCGATGAAAGAATGAAATTGAATAAAATTAGAGTAGGTATTAAGAAACGATAGATCTACTAAGGATCGTAAGATTTAGAAGGTAGTGAGGAAGGAAGAGTAATTCTAATTAAATTATTAAATTGAAGAATAAATTAAATGTTTGCGTTGTAAGTCGTGACTTGTTTAAAGAAATATTTTTGGCTTCGATTGCGATGTTGGTTGCGATTTTGGAGTATCATCCAAATCCACATCCGCAGGCGGCTCGGCCTCGTCATCTTTGATTTCATAGGGTTCTTGAAACAGATCAATCAAGAGGTTCAGGAGCTTTTGATTCTCAATTTGAATCCCAATGATCTTCTCGCCGTTTGCTTGAACTCGCATTACTTTCATCCTAATCCTCGGGTCAAAATCCTGTTTGAAAAAAGAATTGAGAGTTAAAACACTTGTGCATAAAGAGAAACTGCACTTTATGAGTATGACATACCTTAATCTCCTTAAATATAGCTTCAATGTCCGACCAGGCAGACAAAATTGCTCCACTCAGAACGTGAAATGTCTTTCTCCTCACGCCTAAAAGTAAAAAAATATGATTAAATTGCAAGTTTACAACGTCTATGATGCATAAATGATATGCAAGATATAAGTTTTTAGAATTTTACCATTTTCACAAGGAAGATCAAGTTGATCTCGACGAGTACATTTTCCGTACCTAAATAACACAAGTTTAACATAATTAGCTGTAATCTTAAATATCATAATTATATATTAAATATTGCAAATATTCCTACCAAAAATGGTGAAAGCCTGCAAAATTAAAAAAATAAAGTTTAGAATTTTTTAACAATTAATAAAAAATAGAAATTATTGATTTACTTACAATCATCAACCATAAAGTTATACTGTTTTTCCCAATGGGCTTTTGCTTCCTCTGGGCTGACTTTTCTGTATCTCTCCTTGAGTTCTTTGAGGTATTCTCGTTTATTCTAGAAATAAAAAGTTAATACGTTTTCCAAAACGTAAAGGTTGAGAGTTTACCTGGAATCCTAGATTTGGTCTTGCAGCAATAACAAGAGGGGCCCCTCCATAATTAGACGAATCCATTACAAGAATTGCCATTCTGCCACTTCCATGATGTTGTGACTACGAAATGAAACGATTTAAACTTGAGGTTAAACAACTTATTTAATTTAGTATTGTAGTAATTACCGAATATGAAAGGTAAAATCCTTCATAGTTCTTTTTAAAAGTAAGAGATTTTTCCAACGCTTGTTCATAGCTCATCCCCTTCTCCGAGTACACCTCATGGATATTGATGGTGGAGAGACCAGTAGGATGTCTTTGTATAAAGTGTCGTAGCTTTTTCACCTTTATCTCATTGGCTTCTCCAATATCGAGGATTCCCATGTCATAATGACCAGTCTTTTTTGCTTTTGTCACAACGTCATTCAATGTATCCATAAAATACTCGAAAAGTTTGTTTTGCAGCTTTACAGGGATTCCCAACAATCTGGAAAATTGTAATCAAAAATTTTAATCATTGCATTTTTAAAGTATATTCGTCTACCTATTCAGAAACTTTGCCATTTTCTTTGGATCATCATCCTTCGTAATCCCAACGTATCCACTACTGATATTTTCAGTGAAAAACCCCACTCCGATTAGAGATCTTGTACAACCGTCAAAAAATGCACGTCTATCTTCACTGCTTTCCCCAGGGATTTTTACGGTTGGATCCCTCTCTCTTAAAATGGATTGAAGCGTTATGTCAAGTGCCTGAAAATTAAATAAATACAATCGTATAGAATTCAAATAGATTAAGTTCATGTGACTCCCTCTCAATCTAGTACCTGACGTCCATATTTATTGTCAATGTTGAACTGGGAAAGATCCCTAGATTTTGCAGCTCGCCTATCTCCGTGAGTCAATGCGCCCTGATCAAAATTGTAATTTATAAAACTTGCCTTTTTGAGCTCTAATGAAAAACTTACAAGACTCTCCAGCCTCTTTGCAACAATTGAAGCAAATCGCTGTTCTCCAGCCAGTTCACTGATTGTGAAAATGTATTCAGGAGCAGTCATTTGGTTACTTCGGTGAGTACGCCCTAAAAATCATTTTAAAAAAAACATTAAATACTAGCATTAATAAGTTTGAAACCTTACAAAATAATGTAAATACATACCAAATTGTTGGATAGCACGATCTGCAGACCAAGGCAGTTCAAGAGTAATATGAATCCTCTTAAGTTTATTTGGAACAGTCTTGTCGCTTTGCAGGGAGATTCCGCTGGAAGCCGCTTCAGATATAATTGCAATCTTCTTTACTCCGTCCATGAATCGCTTCTTTTCTGTGATTTTAAAAGAGTTCCGGAATATAATTTATAATTTATGCTAAACTAATCGACTTACCTTCCATATTGATTGATTCAAGATTGACGTCAGTTTCTGAACGAGATTCGTACACAATATCTCCTTCCTCCGTTGCAACAAGACGCCCCTTTCTCCCAGTCATCTAAAAAAGAATAAAAATTATTAAAAATTAATTTGAATTTGAAATAAAAATTAAATACCAAATTACCTCTGCTACTTCATCTGGGCCGCCCAAATCATTAATAAGCTGATCTAGTGTGTTTGTAGGAAGTTTGGGCCCAAGTTCTTCGACCCTTTTAAGCAGGTCATTCCGCATTTGAACAACAAGTTCGGTCGCATTGAGAGGCTTTAAATCATCTTCAGGCACATCCTGCTCGGCTTCTCCCAGAATATCAAACATAGAATCTGTGAAAAAAAAGTATTTAATTTTTTAAAAAAGTACAAGATTAAATCGTCCAAATCCCATACCATCCGAATCATCCGAGTCATTTTTAACTGGTACAACCCCAATTCCTTCAGTACTTGTTGATACATTTGAGAGAGTCTCTGACTCATCATCATCAAAGTCAGTATCGTCAGGATCATCAAGATCAATGACATCAGGGTTCATTTTATTTCGTTTTGTTGCATTCTCAGCCGCAGCTCGAACTACAAAGTACAAAAAATACAATTGATTTAAAAATTAAATCAATCTGTAGATTAACTTGTCCTAAGAATATTTTACCAGGCTTCCTTTTCCCCGAAGCAGGCTCCACATTCTTCCCTCCCTTCTTTTTCTTTCCAAAATTCGGTATGTCATAACCGTATGGACATGGGAAATGGTTTTCAATTAATGATTGCATCACTCCCCTAAAGAATAATGTTAAAAAGTTAAAAACCGAGAGTTGGACAGAATAAAGCAATATTTAAATTTTAAATGTATAAGCACTTTGCAGTTGACACGAAATCCTCCAGTTCTTCGGTCTTTTCAAGCTGATCCAGCGTCCTGGCTTCTCCAGTGGATTGAAGTCCGATCACACAACAATTGCCGTTTTTTATAGCGTCTCTTTAATTTGGACATAGAATTTAATAATATACCCAAAATGACATGATAAAATAACGAAAAAAACCAACCTAGCCAGCTCTACAACACGAGGAACTTTAGCTGCAATGCAGAGGTACTTGAAGAAACGTTGATGAGCACCCCAATATTGAGCCCTAATTACTCGAACTTTCTTGTTCATCAGCTCCAACTCTTCTCTCATCAGATCCATTGCATCCTCGAATTTAATATACGCATCAACCCACTATAAGGACAATATGAAGAGTATTAAATGTGAATTATTAGATGAAATTTTTAAGTACTACTACAAGCTTACCCAAGCGACTGCTTGATCATACATCTTAATGTACTCGTCATCAATAGGGATCTCTTCAATCTTGAATGTCACGCCATGAAAGCTCAACTGCCTAGCTATGTAAGCACCCCTTAGCTTGAGATCAAGTGCAACAATCTAAAAAAAAATGGATTTTCATTTATTAATATGCACTCCAATTTAAACGAGTTTACAACTTACCTCCATAATTGAAATCTTATCTCGCACAGAATCGTAGAAATCTTTTGCAGTCAGAAAAGTTGTCTCATAGCCCCAAATCCCAAGTCTCGTCATATAGGCCATATTTTTCGGCTCAGAAGCACCTATTTATAAGCAAGAATTGTATAATAATTCACATGCCTGAAAACATAATGCATTTAATGGACTTACCTGTAGCTGATGCATAGACGATTCGAGCTTTTGGCAACTTATTTTGAAGTTGTTCCACGGCCTCTCCAGTTTTTGTAGGCTTCCTCGAATTTGTTCCAACCAAGTTTTTAGCTAAGGGATTGAAAGAAATCATGTAATAGAAACATAACTCCTATAT
Source organism: Megalothorax incertus (assembly GCA_036507255.1). Taxonomy (NCBI): domain Eukaryota; kingdom Metazoa; phylum Arthropoda; class Collembola; order Neelipleona; family Neelidae; genus Megalothorax; species Megalothorax incertus. The sequence goes on from JAAZTK010002322.1 coordinate 9,095, forward strand.
TTAATGTCAAACCTTTATGAGCCTCGTCAAAAATAATACATCCATCAAAATCCTCACCGCACCAATCTATTAAAGAAATATCAATATTAATTTTAGTATAAAATCATTTTAGAAAATATATATTGTAATTTACCAATTATCATAGCCATCCTGGTCCTGAATTTAGCCTTTGAGATGGTAGTTTTTCCAATCAATGATGAATAAGTTGTGTACAAGACCCCCTCAGAGATGTTTCCATTTGCAGCAGAATTAATCTTTGCATACTTGAGATCCTTGAGCGCAAACACCTTAATCCCTCTTGCCCCAATATCCCTCAAATCTCGTTGAGCATCATATTTCAAATCAGCAGAAACAGAGACCCAGATCGATTTCTTCCTCCCAAGAAGATAATTCTCACAAATAAGTCCAGCAATTGTACGACCTTTCCCTACCCCTGCACCATCTCCGATAAAGTATCCAGCTCTTTCCCCGTTAGGAAGAATGTATTGATGTTGCTCTGAAATTCAAATATCCAAAATCAAAAACAAGGCCCTTTAAATTTTTAAAAAACTTACGACAAGCATAAATGACAGCCTCCAATTGTAGAGCTGAGAGCGCCTTTCTCTCATACACTTTTGCAGGCATCTTTAGCACATAATTGATATCTGGAGGGAGTACAGAACCAAGAGAAGCAGTCTCAACAACAGGATCCGGATGTTTGTGGCCAAGTTTGAGCTTGCTTGGAGCATAAGCTGAGTAAGTTTCGAGCAAATCCATCTCTTCTTCTCCTTCATCATCTTCCTCTCGTCCTCCAACTCCAGGTCCAGCTCCAGTACTCGTTCCAGGGGTTGGGCCAGCTTGCCCCGTGCTAGTTCCAGGAATAGGACCATTTTGTCCAGTTTTACTAGGTCCAGGGATAGGGCCCGTTTGTCCAATACCATTTTTATTAGTAGTTGGCGGAGCAGGAAGTGCCAGCTTCAATCCAGAGATGTGAGGAATGCTCTAATTTAACAAAAAAAAATTAAATGATTAGTGAGTTAACTTGTATAATTTTATACAAAAAATACAAGTTATACACAATTCAAGATACTTTTTGCAATTAAAAATTATTTTAAAATCTCAGAATTAAAACACATCTAATTAATCTGGATTATTTTTATTAAATATGTACCGACGGCGACGGATCCTTATCCAAAAAGTCAAAAAAATTCGGATCGAATTCTGAATGGTCCGACTCGTGATCAGTCTCGTCTTCTGCGAATAAATTTGAGGTGCTGAAATAAAAAAAGTTTTAATTCAATGGTTCTTCTCAAAGATCCTAGCGCTAAATGGTAAAATTCAATTAGTGTAACTTACTTTTGGTTCGATCTAAATTCATTGTAATTTGACAATTGTGACATTGTCACAAAATTACGAGAGCCCTCAAGTCTCAAAATCTGACCAAATGGCAATTAGAACGGACTGGTAGCCTGCTACTTGGTCCTAGTCACCAGTGGGGTGTTCTTCGAGTTCGGTCAAGGTGGATCCATGAAAAACAATTTAAAAATAAATAAATCGGGAGACCGAAACTCCTTTGTGTTGAAGGTACGAGAGAAAAGAATGGAATGAGATTTTCAAAAGGCCGACGATTCAAGTTCAATCTTGTCGATTTTTCGCGCCGAAAAATTTGAAAATTTTGCATCTGATTGTAAACTCCCCAAAAATTATTTTTTTAATTGACCTAAAATAAAGATTAAATAATTTGACACTGGATGAAAAGGATTGTGGCAAGTCTGTGTGGTCTCCTCCTCTGCTTAATTGTCATTATTTACTCGCGGCAAGGGTCTAAAGACGAAGAACCTCCCTCTGGGGAAGCTCCCCAATCATTGTCAAATATAAACAGCATGAATGCTCTTCGTGCAGTCTTTGTCACTTGTCCCAATATAGAAGTGGCCAAGAAGTTGTCCCAGTAAGAAATGTACTGATTTATCATACAAATAATTGTAATTTTAATCAAATGCTTGTGATTATTTATTGTTTTGCAGCGGATTGGTAAGCAAGAAATTAGCGGCTTGTGTCAACATCATTCCATCTGTCACTTCTGTGTAAGTTGTTTAATGTTAATATGGGCCTAATTAGATGATTTAAAACTGTTTCTATTTTGGTAATCTAATGTTTCAGGTACGAGTGGGAAGGAAAAATTAACGAGGATTCGGAATTGATTTTGGTATAAAATCATTAAAACTAATCCCAAATTCCAAAGTAGTTAGAATTTCGTTTAGTAAGTAGGCCAATTTCAAAATTAAAATTTTGATTTTTGAAAAAGGTCGATTTTTGTACCGACGTAGTTATAACGAAGGAAGGTATATACGTTTCACCTGTATATCTGCACGCTAATCTTTAGTCAGCATCTCCTCCGAAACCATTGGTC
>JAAZTK010002323.1:0-11477 GCA_036507255.1 Megalothorax incertus
ATTACCTGAATGTCTTCTCTTGTGATGTATTGTACACACACCTCGAATTATTTATAATTAACTTAATTGTGGTGTAAAGAATAAAGTTTTGATTTTTTTTAAATGTATTCGAATAATCCCCTAAAGTTTTCACAAATTAAAAGTCTAGTTTTGATTTTGCATCGTAGATGCCTATGCTCTCTGCCGCTTATATTCTTGAAAAAGAGCGGAAATAATTATTTTTAAAAAGATCTCTGCACTGCACTGATGGACTGAATTTTAAATGAAATCAATTAATTGTATATAGTAAAGTCGATGTCAAATTTAAATTTTAAAAATTAATATATAAAAGAAAATTCTTGTTCTCAATGTGGCGCAGTAAACAATTGGAACTTCAAAAGCTGTGACAAAACGTTTTAAACTTTTAATCATATTCGACAATTGTACGACTACGGTATTTACAAAAATGAAGTAAGAGTGCTGTAAATTTATATTTTATAAATAGTAATAATAGTAGTAGTATATATGCAATTGTATATTAATTAATAGATAAATAAAATTATTAAACTTTTCATGTCCTTTTTTAAATTTAGCTACCATTGAAGACTTCACCTCCAAATCTCTTTGAAACGAAGATTAAAGAAGTCGTCGTTCCATTCGAATGTTCAGTTTTAATTAAATATATACAATCTGCAATATGTCTTTCCGTAAATTGTCATCCTGGAGGTTCCAGTCTGGACGTTCCAGAGCTGAGTCCAGACTCGTCAAATTCACTTTGAATTTGAAACATCATGCATTCCTAAAATTTTGAAGCAATAATTATGCCATGGCCCATGACTATGAGGTGGTTCCGCCGACGCGGTTATTCGTAAAGGTAAGTTTTCATATTATTAATTTATTATAATTACTTACAATGCATAATATGCATGTACTTACTACTTAGGTGTTACTAATAACTTATGAGGAAAAAAAAGTTATTAATAAAATAATGTATATTTTTTAAAGATATCGTGGAATTGGATCCCAGTAATGGGTATAGGGCCCGAATGTTTATATAACCCAAAGATCTTATCCATGATGAATCTAATTCTACTATAATAAATACATATATTAAAAGTGGCCCAGGAATGGAGGAGAAATATTCGTCTAGATACCCCAGGAGGATCCTGACTTTGATCTATCATTTGAGGACACTAACAGGTCACAATGCAAGGGAAAGATTGGGAAAATATTCAATCTTTATGGGAAAGTGACTCATCTTCTCCTTTCAGTGTTCACATACGGAGATAAGCCCTTAATTGTAAGCTTTAATTCATAAATAATATGTAATAGATTAAAGCATTTTTATTGAGTAGTTTGCATTGAATTTTTAGGTGAAAGTTTTAATAGCATGGATGCTAAAAGCATAAAGCATTTTATACATTCGATTCTGGAGAACGACCGTTCGATAATTCGATTGCCAGCCCCAGGTTGGATATAACTTTATCAATGATTTAAATCTTTCTGTTATTGTTTGACTCGTGTTTTTTGAAATAAAGTTTTGCAACAAACTGGTTTGACAATAAGCATGCAAATACTGCGTTTAGGAGTTGAGACAACGGCACTAGTAACGTACCTATGCAATACTAGGTAGTAACAGTCTAGATACTTAGGAGTCCTTAGTATTGTACTTAATACAGAGAGTAGATATTGACAGTTCTACAGTTCTATAATCTATTTATTATATTTACACATTTACAATTTAAAAGATATAATTTGATAAATATGAAATTAAATAGAAAATTATGTAAATGCGCAAATTGCCCTCAGAAGATGTAATTATATTGATTCAATATGCAAGTATATTCTAAATATCGATACGTATACATTAAAATTGGACGTTCAAGGCATAACGCATATTGAAGGCATATTATAATTATATTGTGTACTATATTATACAATAATATTATTATATTAGTATTCGTAGATAAATAAAGTATTTTTAAATTAAACGAATATTAATTATCAATAATTAATTTTATTATACTACTCCTACCCCCACATTTTCTAATATTTGATTTGGCATCACATACTCACCTTATTAAGTGTATCGAAAAAATTCAGGTGTACCTGATTAGATGCATCTAACAAGTAATAACTAATTGAAATATCATAATATAAAATTAAGGAGCCTTAAGCTTTAGAAAGTCATATCAATAATTAGATTACAGGGTATAATGTAGATTGTAGAATTAGATGGTAATGTTGTGGAGAAAGTTACAATATTACCTAATTATTGTATAAATCAAGTTTCCTTAAATACTTAGTAAATACTAAGTATTAAAGGAAACTTGGTATAAATATAATAAGTAAAGTATATATGTATCTAGTCATAACTAATACTTAGGATTAGTATGCCTAGCTACAATTACACATGTACATTGTACAGGTCTAATAAGAATCTTTATTAGGCCCAACTCCAAGTTATTTTAACATTTTATTTTGAGCCCAACAAATTGTTCAAACAAGATTTATTGAGTGGTTGAATACATTTATCGATAGGAATGCATACATCACAGTACAGAGTATATTATTAAAGAATTATGTTGTAGAAATAGGAGAAAGTCTAGTACATATTAGGTCCCCTTCTCTTTTCTAACTAATCCCAAATGAATATTATAAGCGGGTTCTCCTATTAATAGTAAACTGGTAGACCCCGACTACATACTATTGATATAAATACCAATATACTACCATCATACTAGGTATTCGTGTCGATTATAGTGCTTTCCGAGTGTTGAGTAAATTCGTGACCGAATTTCTCCCGTCTGCTTCTGCATCTTCTGTACCCCCTCCGTATCGATTTACCCATGATTGCGTAGATTTTGCGAGTCCGGGGATGCCAACTCGTCTGCACCAACCCGCTAGGTACTGAACCCACTTTCTCTGGCCCCCCAACTCTGAGAAGGAGCAGAGTCTGTGCGCCGGAAGTGCGGAAGTCAAAGGCGGGATGGAGTTTTGGGAGTGGGTCTGGACAGGACGGCAACGTTCCCAAACAGTCAGCCATCGTCTTCTTTGACGGGCAAAGAGTAGGCAGGCAGGCAGGCAGGGAAGGAACGGAAGGAAGGAGCAACAACAGCAAATCCAAAATCGGATTGAGCCATTTGTTGGAGGCCTCCTCGCCCGATCCCGCACTCACAAGCCATTGTGACTCCCCTCAAGTCTCTCATCGTCGCTCCCAAAAAGTGTGCGTATTTGTGTGAGTGGTTGTGTTTGTGTGGGGGTGCCGAGAGTGAATGAGATTGTTGAGAGGTTGATGGCTGAGAACAAATTACTTTGAGGAGAAAGCGGGGAGAAAGTTTCATAGGGTGAAAATAAAACCCTCTAAAATAAAAGTTTAAAAGCCAATTAAACTACTCAAGTGTATCAACAATGAAAATAACAATAAGGCATTACACAAATAATATATGTCTGAACCTAACCTGAACGGTTTTTCTAAAAATAAAAATGAATTTAAGCATTTTAAAATTACTTATGATACTTAACAGGGACATTTCTCTTCGTCAGTTCTTTCGATTAGCCCTCCTCCTTCGGTCTGACTATCGAGATTAGCCTTAATTAATTTTTTGTGAAAAATAAGACCCACAACTTAAGTTCAGCAACAATAATTAAAGGGCCTCCCAAAGTGTTGGGGTTTTTCATATTCATATTAAAGTTTGAACAATATTTACGACAAGTAATATTAGGAGGCCATTTTATGCTCAGGATCAATCAAACTTATTATATATAAATTAAGGATAAATGGGATGACTTTTTGCTCTTCTTTTCAATCCATAAATATCCCACTTTGCAGCTCCTAGTGCAAAATGAGGAATATAATGTATTATAATGAATATTTTGTATAAATATTCATCATATACTATATGAAGCGGCATATATTGTGTTTTGAATCGTGGGTCACTTGAGTAATCATCTTGCTGCAGGAGTCTGCTGGGCAGTTTTAATCTACTTATTTCACCCTGGAGTCAATTTTAAAGGTATAAAACTTTGAACATTACTTAAAATTCAAAATTATTAATGTACATATATCGTGGTTTGCATAATCAAAGAGAAAGTACGCTTTCTCCTGATTTTGACAGAAGTGGGTCAGAAATCTTGATCTGTATATTCTTGTATGATTTTATATCGTATTTAAATTATTATTATAGACTTATACTTTCAGTATATAAGTAGTAGTAGTAGTAGTAGTAATATGTATGTTCTATAATCATGTATGTGCAATCAATATCATGCATACCTAAGACCTAGATATACTAATATAATTATGAAAATATGAATGTACAATATTTATCCTAAGGCTATGTCGATTAAATTAGGTGTATCTTGAAATATAAAGATTTGTAATAGCTGTCCTTATTAGAATTTAAGCACATTTTTATTAACCACAGTCAAATTCTTTTATTTCATCAGCAATTACGTGAAGCTTCTGAACAGAGGAAAGAACTCGAGAGACAGCATGCCGAAGGTACTGTAATGTTCAATGCATTCTTCTTTCGAATACTAAAAATCCACTATGCATATTTTCTATGCATAGCTCTGTCCCAGCTCCGAGAAAGAAAAGATGAGATCGAATATCTACATAGACTTGGCGAGGCGAACAAAAAGAAATCATTGGAAGCAGCCGAGGTTTATTCCTAGTTTTATTTTATTCCTAAATACTGCAAATTCCCAGCAAGGCATTTAATCCTTTTCGATTTAATAGAACAAGGACAGTATCGGAATTTCTTCAATCGAGGCTCTCCAGGTTCTTTTTATCTCAATCATATAAAAGTATATTACTAGTACTTGGTACTGTGCTAGAAAACTGGCCAATTTAATGTATTGGCTAATCCTTATATAATATATACTTATATTGATTTTCGTTGGCTTGCAGTCAAAAATCAGGGAGCTCGAAAAGAAAGCGGAACTCCAAAATGTTCGCCATGAGGAGGTACGAGTAGTAATAAATTATAATATAGCTTTATTATAGCGTACTTGAATGAAATGGATTTAAGTACTACTTGTATAAGATATACTATTTTAATTGTATTATATATATGGGGCCTATCTTCATTTTCAATATGTGTATTTATTATATTTTTGGGTGGTCAGTTGATGCTAGAGTTGGCTGCCCTAAAGCGATCTCATCATTCGCAATCTATCCGTGCCTCGTCATCTCGTCACTCATCTCTGGGACACTCGCCACCAGACTCCCCCATCTGCTCAAACTCCAGGTATGTGTCTCTTGCATAGACATTTTAAAAATATAATTTACACTCTTAATTAATGATAAAAACCGGATATGAATCTTGATTCGCATAAACTTATCTGATCTGTACTACTAAGATTAATATATATATACAATACTAGGTCTCTAGTATCGTATTATTTCAGTTACTGAATTCAATAATTGTCTAAAAATTGATATGTAGTATTCTGTACTACAATCATAAGTACTACATATTCTGTTTATCCCATCTTTATGTACAATAAAATGGCTTTCACTCTATGAGCTAGCAATCAAAGTCAAAATTGTTATAATACCATGTAAGCTATATTACCGATATAAGGATAACAAAATATCAAACCGTCTTGTTCACTGCAACAGCAAATATCAACATTGCACTGTATTACTAGTACATCTACATAAAACATTTATGGAGTATATACAATTTTTTTTAAATTTTCAAACCTTTGACTTTAACAATTCGGCTTTTGGGTAGCTAGTAATATTTTGAGTAATGAATATGATGAATGATAGCTAGTATAAATGCATAACTTTTAAGGAAAGGAATTTAGCATTTTTACTGCAAATACTGATACCGAGTAACGGGATAGTGGATGATTTTGCACACCTTTTGTATTTACAAGAAAAATTTTTGCATTTTTTATTAATTTTCTATTGCTTGTCATCTCAAAAAAATTCTCTCTACGTGCACTACCCATACATGCTGTATATACGATTTACTAATACAAACTAATAAAATAATTTTCTTTGGGTTTGCCACCTAGTATAATATGCACAAATTCACATACCCTACCACTTTATAATTATTTCCTAGTTATTTCCTTTTTTATCACGTTTTTTACACGTTGGCGACACTTGAGAATCTCTCCTCATTGACTTGCCATTACTTCTAATTTCTTATAGTAATAATATAATGCTTTGCCCACCCTTGCATAGTAGTACATATGTACATATACAATACAGTCTACTTTCATTAAGAATTAAGATATAAGCTATATTATTAGATAGATTTTCATATTCTAAGACCTGCAGTTTTACTAGTAGGTACAATAGTATTGCAATATTTGCATGTTTGAACTAGTGAGGTAAGCCCAAATTCGTTGGATGGAGTTTGATCAAAATATATCCTTTGGAATATATTGCACCAGGGCTTTATGAGGTCTTACGGTGTGCAGGTTGACTACTAATGATACTGGTAATATGATAGCTTAACTAGAAAAAGAGGATTATTAAAACTGGGTACTCAAAATCCATTAAACTATACCTTAGGGGTTAAGGGAGTTGATTTTTTGGAGTTACTACCCAATAGCCCCTGAACATACAATAATTACATAATACATGTACGATACACATACCTTACTACAAATTGTAATCTACAACTCTCTAGATAATAAGTAGTAGGGTATTTTATTTAAAAGTTTGACAAAAAGATATAGACTTTTCAGGAAATAAAATATTTAGGGGAATTCTGAATTTTTCTACATTTTAATGAACCTACCCTAAATACGTATACAATATCCCTTTCTTTCTTTACTCCCTTTACTGATACTATCCTAGCAATACTGATATATCATATTGCTTCCTTATAGGAGTTGGGAATGCAAATATTGAAGTTTGTATGAAGAATTATTACGGTTATATCTATATCGATTAAAGTGTCATTCGTTGAGAGAAAAAGGCTAATGAATTTGTATGTTTGAAAAGAATTGGATTGAACATAATATTACATACCTAATAATTAAAAGCACATGTGAGTGACGCATAATCACATTGATCCTGATTCCTGAGTCTATACAGCTTGTATAAATTTTTTGTCCATTTTTCATAGAAAGCACCCACTCTTAATATTCTAGCATCTTTAACCTTAGTGCGGCATAAAAATTTAAAGTATACCCACTAGTAGTACTTTGAACTGTATTTTATCAAAAATTGTAGATGATCAAGGTACTTTATGCACTAATGTATTGTATTAGTAATAATTTTACATATTGTACATAATACAATATGTACTACCTATTAGGATATTTTACCTATTACGATGGTCTATAACTCAAAAGTATTAGATACGGTCTCATCTTAGGATTAGTTTACCTACAGCTCTACTGTTTTAATAAGATTTGACAAGTTTTATCTCGCTTGAAAAATATCACTAGTTACTGGAAGCACTTCTGAGCATTCTCCGGCTTTGTCCACCCCTGTTCATCCTTCACTGGATGCAATTTTGGAGGGCCAACATTCCTATCACTCCCAATCTGAGACTCAATTCTCTCAACACCATCATCCTCAACAGACATCACAACCCAGTTCGATTTATTCCAGAGGTACGCAAATTAGTAATTGTGATATTATCTACTACCTTAAAATCTCGCTTAAGTACTTTTCCTACCAACTTTTGGGGGGTAAATCTTAACTAGAGTCTAAAAGTATAATTATTAGGTAATTACCAATTAGGAATAGATTTTCAAAAATGGGAAGTTGGGGAATATATACATTACTACAATAGTGATATTTTGTTTGAAACTTTGACTTTAAATTTGAACGTTTATATTTGTATTTTATTAGTATTATTTATGTATTATGTAGTAGTTGATTAGATAGTATTATAATAGAAAGAGAGAGTAGAAATGGATAATTATTAATTATATGTAAAATGGATTGTGGCATTGCTATCAAAAATTGCACCGTAGATGACACTTCAATCTCTCTGATACATAAAGGTATCTCCTTCTTCTCTGTTAGGTGTCCCCGAGCAGCTCTATTCCCGTTCTGGTTCTGGTGGTGGGGATGCAGGTGGTGAGAGTGCCAATCGCTCCGCTCAGCTTGGGTTGCATGCCGCAGCAGCTACAGTAGTCAATGGTGAGTGACGGGTCAGATTCTTACACATTCAGCGACAATCTCCAAAATAATAACGGCGAGAGCCACCACCAACAACAGAAAGTTTCTGTCTCCCCTTGGCTCATGCACTCGCTTCCGAGGCAAAAAGCTTCCTATTCACCCAACCGCCAGCAGATACCGCATGCGAGAAAGAGGCTGAGACGGAGCACGTCTGTGACTGACATTACACAGGTCGGGTCACAGGAGCCACCTTCGCAAAGCAATCTGCAAACTGGACAGAGTAATATGTTGACTTCCTCTGACAACAATTCGCTTCTACATCATAGTACTCGTAACCAGCACTTTCACCACCAAACGCACCCAACCAGGCCAAGTCGCTATGCTACCCTATTAACGCAAAAGTCTTTTGATGAGGAGCTGCTCGCATCCACATCCAGCCATGAGATTGAGCGACTCGTGGCCAAAATTGAACAAGACAACAAAATCCTAGCTGAACTAGATAAGAATGCTGGTGAGTCCATATACATATGTAAATGTACTACTGTCCTTCTTTCTCTCTGACAATCTCAAGTTCTTAAACTAAAGTGCCTTCCCCCTTGATCCCCTTCCCTTTCTTCGTCGCCTGTATATTTACATGGTTTGATTCTTTTTCATTTCAAAGGCCCAATGGAAATCATTTACACAATATTTAGGATATGCTTTTATTTTTACAAAGGAGAATTACATGGAAAGTTTAGTATTTATTAGAAACCTTCATCTTTCCAATGATTCATTATCCCATGAGGTAGTAGGTAGGTTCATCAAGGATAAATAGCAAAATGTATGAATGAATAATAGTAATCCTGAGCCTTTAGTTGTTGATATTTGTAATTAGTAAATGTATATATTTAGTGTTCTCTTTGCACTTGCATGTAATTTTTTCTAGAATAGAAATAGTAGACAAATTATAGTATGTACAATTGTTTGTACGTATGCTTGTTTATGGATTGTACTAATACTACTACGGATAACATTAACCTAGATTAGAATCAGAAATCGAGTAAACTTAAAAAACAAAACAAAGGAAATAGTTCTACTTCAAGATGTTTCCTCATAAGTACTTAAATTCTAATTTCAATATACTATAGACATATGTAAAGAGTATACTGTCGTAGTATGTACATTATTGTAGACTTGTAGTATTGCGAAAGTTATATACTTATAATGTTTGAAATTGGGACTAGAGCATTCCAATTTATTAGACCTGTACCTACCTACCTATTTGACACAAGAGTAAAGTGAATAGACATGAATTAGAAATGAGATTCGATATTTTTCACTTATTTTAATCTTATTTAAAAGTTTATTTTTCTCTTCTTTCTCTCTGAAACTTTGGTCTTCCCCTCTCGAGGGGATTTCTTTCCTTTCGCAGTTTGTGGTTCTGCCTCTTGCCCGCCATCGTTTTAGCCCATCAGCTCAAAGGCTCCTACCAGACTTTCATCCATCCAGAGGGCCAAAACTTGGTTCTTATCCCCCCTCTGCAACTGGACACCAAACCCAGGCCCATCACTACCACAATGTCCAACACTTGTCCACAAACCCTTCCCCATCAGCAACAGTCCAACCAGGGCCAAGGCAAACTACAAGACGGACTCTGCCCAAAAAGCCGACCTCAGCAAAGACGACAAAATCCTCACCCTCAAAACAACAGCAGCAACATCACATACCCAAAATCACTTTTACCTTTGATGGGGAAAGTAAGACAATCTCTATCTGGAATAGAAGAGAGAAACAAATATTAATCAGAGCAAAAGCTAGACGCAATCCGTAGCATTACGAGAGGCTGTAGAGGCGAAATATTGACCGTTTTTTTTTTACCTTTTAGCATACACTTTTTTGGAAAGAGAAAGTAAACCTTAACCTTAACCTTAACTTTCACTTTCTCTTTTTCTTAAAAGTCGAATCACAGATCTATCCTATATTCTATAATTATTCTGTCTTCAAATGCAATCTTTTAAGAAATATCTGTAGCAAACAAAACCTTTTTTATTGAGTATACGATATATATCTAAATCTGAGACCAGAAATATCCTGTTCTTTCTCTATAACTAGAAATTTATACATACAAATACTTCTCATCAAATGTCTCTTCTCGTTTACACCCTATATGCTTTGTATTTTGCTTGCTATGTTTAAGAATCTTGCATTAATCACTGCCCATCATACAAAATTACCGATGAGTCAATCATTTGTAGTACGTCTTTTTCTGTACATTGAATGCCCACTCCTTTCTCCTTGTCTTTTTTGTATGTTTGCTTAATTTCATGTAATTGTGTCTATGCATTTGGTGAATCAGCAAAAAAATTTGTTCCATGTTCACAAAAGGACCCTCTTTTAATTATTGCATTGTACAATATATGCCTTATAAACCTTTGCTGAGTTTTTGTATTATGTATTGTACTTGTAGTTGGCCAAGTTAATTATGATTCACTTTGCAAGTTCTCTTATAGACCAGGAAATATACAATAATCATTTTTAAACTTATATTTATCCAGCACTTTGAAAAGTGAAACCTAATTAAATTGGTCGAGGACACCTTATAAAAATGCTGATAATGCTCTTTGTACAATTTAGTACTAGTTTACTATTAGTTGTATCACTTTTGAACGATAGTTGAGCATATAGGTTTCTGATAATCCTTTGTTTTTCTCGCTCAAGGAGGAGGAGGAACATCTTCCCGGGAGCATTCTTCTGGGATTTACGAACACTCTGCCCAGCAATCTGCCACTGCTACTCAACTCAGCCAACTTCCGCAATTCGTTCTACCAAATTTCATCCCCCTCATCCAGGCCGGAACATTATTTCCCTCTGGAGGACCAAATCTCCAAACCCATATGAAAGCTCAATCCGGGCGTCATGTACAGCATCTGCAGGATATTGGACAACTCCAGCAACAAAACCAGCAGCAGGCATTAAATCTCCTCCAGCAGGGTTCAATGACAATTCCTATTCTCACAACTGGTCATGTTGAACATAAGAGAAGTAAGTTAATATCAAATTGTTATTTGTAGTACTTTGTAAATCTATCTTAAGCTAATATCCTAAATATTTATGTTCAGGTCATACACAAAATGGAAATAATCTTATGATGGGAAAAGGGATTGGTCAGCAGACTCATTTCCACCAGCTAGATCGACAAAAATTAAGCCCCAGCAAAAGTGTAGATGTATTAGATATTCCGGGGAAAGGCCGGTGCTTTGTTTTTATTGCTCGGTGAGGATTATAATATAATATCCTACTCGTAGTATATAAGTAGGCCGAGTTCCGTGCCATGATCGAAATCAGACTGTCGCAAGCCTAGCTCGAACTCGCGTACGGGTATCCACGACCCGGTCCTTTTACCGGCTTTTTACCGTAA
>JAAZTK010002324.1:0-11476 GCA_036507255.1 Megalothorax incertus
AAAAAAATCGGATTTTTATTTGCTTTATAAAAATCGGATATCAATCGGATTGATATCATGATTGATATCCACTTGATAGATATCCGGAACCCTGGTTAAAATTAAACGAGCAATTAAATGAATTAGATTAAATCTGCCTTACCTTACAACCTGCTTCAAATGCTCAACGTTCAATGTCGGGAATCCGCATACCAATTGTTCTAAATGAACTCCAGTCATGAGGGTAAGTAATGGAACTGGAACTGTTCAAAATACATATAAATTAAACATTTTAAATTGGGAATTTCTTGAATCTTACTGATTCCAGACATTCCTTCTCGAACTGCAGATATCTACAATTTAAAAAATTCAATTTAAAGTTTAAACTTTTTAAATTCATTGCAAAAAAATTTAAAAAATGAAAGATTCGTACCTGTAAATCCATTTCATGGCTTCTAAAGTGTACAGCCTTTTCAATATAATCCAGCCGATTGTGAAATGTAAGTGGGATATTTCGTCCTCCAGGCACGATGGCTATTTATATGAATTTATGCTTAAATTAAATTGGTATTCAAGATTATATTTAATTAATTTACGTAAAAGTTTTCCAGTAATGCTCGATCCTTCATAGCATTCCATTCCAATCACCTATACATTAGTAAGAATATAGTATATTGCAATTTAAAGAAAGTTGCAATTGCAAAACTACCTCGTGGAAATTCTCCTCGTTGAACCCAGAGCCCACATTATCTTTGATGGATTTTAGTCCCTTGACATAGAGCGGATCTACTTCTTCCAGATCCTCAACGGTCACCTCTTCACCCACAAGAATTTTCCAAATTAGTGGAGCCAATGAGAGGGAAATGGGCTTCTTAGTTCGAATGGCGACTCCGAATAGAATTCCTTTAATTTTGCAAATAAAAAGATTAAGATTTAAAAACACGCCTAGGGGAATACCAATGAATTTGTAGGCTTGTAAATCCTCATTGGATGTCAGATCGGGATTGAGGAGGAAATAATCACGATTCTCTGAAAAAAATTAAAATTCATTACAAAAAATTCAAATCTTATCCGAAAATATTAATTAATCCAAATTACCCGTTGGAATTAAATAGGGGACCACTCCTTTTGTCAATTCTATACACATTTCCGTAATAGTATCATCGAAAACACCTCCAGCATCATCTGCGCCTTCTCCAAGTAATTTAACCTTCCAAGCTCTGGCTGGAAGTCGCAAATCAGCGGGATTCAGGAGCGCCACTTGCTTTGAAATCTGTGTAAAAATGGGCTTTTTCTTTGCTCCACGAGTTGCAAGCCTTCGTACCACAATCTGGGGGCCTGTGAATATTACAAAATTAAATATTTTATAAGATTTATCAAAATTTTTAAATCTCTCACCATAAGTTCGAGTTTGAATCATTGTTCTACTCAAATTCCTTATGAATGGAAGCGTATAAATCCTCGGAGTTAATAATGGTCGTAATTTGGGGCTGATTGGGGCTTGATATGGGTCAGTTTTGGGGTTTACTGCCACTCCAACAGGGTTTGTAAGCGGGAGAAAGTTCCAGCAATTGTATAGTAAATCCGAAAAGCCATGAAGAATCCTAAGTCGAGCTTTAAGGAGTGGAATTGGAATATTCTGTATCTTTTGGAATTGTTCAGGGACTGATGTAGGCTCGGATAGAACAAGGTCAACTCCAGAATTCATTCCTTGTATCCTTCTTGGCGTTGTCCAACAAGCAGAGTGATTTCTCCCTGCGGATATCTGTTGAATCCCTTTCCCAGAAAGCGTAGGTATTTTCTCAGGTTCTCTCACAGTCACATTATGATTCAGCCCTAATTGACAATCTCCATTTGAACCCCATGCGTAGACATCCCCCTGAGAATCCAGGCATAAAATGTGGTCAACTCCGACTGCGATATCGACAATATTCTTTTCAGAGAGACTTGGAATCTGCACAGGCCGAAGGCACATTGGCTTTCCACGAACGTCAACTCCACACATGAGAACCTTTCCAGCTTTGGTCAGAAATATGGTAAAATTATTTCCCAAGCAAACTTTTGCCACTCCAACATTCTCCAGGTCTTCAATCTTTTGAGGGGTTATCACAGAATTTACATGTCCAAGTCCCAACCTAAAATTTTAATTTAATTAGACGGGAAAAAGAGGATTTAAATCATGAAATTCATACTTTCCGTTATCCCCCTCCCCAAAGCTCCACACCGTATTCCCATCAGTAGATATACATACAGTGTGAGCTACTCCACAAGCAACGTAGCCAATCTTATAATTCCCCAAAGCCATAACTCGCTCTGGACTCTTTTTATTCCCTGTCGTTTCACCATTTCCCAACCTTCCGCTCTCGCAGCTTCCAAATGTGAATAAAACACCTTCGCTCGTGATTACAGCAGAATGTTTAAAGCCACAAGCGACCTGCAATTCCTCGAGTTAGAAAAATGACCGAAATATACTTGTATTTAAAAATGTAATACCTGCACAATTGTCTCATTTTTCAGGGCTTCAATTAGCTTTGGCCTACGCTGCCTATCGCTGTTTGAATGACCCAACTTGCCATAATCACCGTCACCCCAGGAAAACACTAGGAATAAATGTCAGGCAAAAATATTGAAATATAGGTCTATAGGAGAAATTAATTTTATTGGACTTTACCTTCTCCTCCTTCGGATAAAGCAAGGGAATGGCCATCAGATCCTAATAGCAATAAATTAGATATAAATGGTATATTAAAATGCTCAAATATCATGAGATCAAATTATTAACCCATATGAAGGTAAAATCTATATCTTACCACAAGAAGTATCCAATCCGATTATTACATAGCCTTGCAATGCGGAGATTACAGTCTGCGAAAACAAATCATCAGAATTCCCGTGGCCGAGTCTACCGTAAGATCCTTCTCCAATTGAACTGATTGATCCATCAGCATAGATTATAAAAGTGCAGTTCTGTCCACAATGGATTTGAGAAGCTCCAGAGAAAGAAGAAATTAATTTCGGCGTACTTTCCTGTCGGCCTTCGCCTTTTTTAAATTTTTTTCAAATTAAATCAATTAAAATTTAATTAATAAAATTGAGAATTAATATAAAACCATACCTAGCTGATGATGACGCCCACATCCAAACATATACACATCAGATTTCCCACCTTGCCAATCCGAGGGGTTCTGCCTCGCCCAATTCATGACTTCATAGTCCATATTCAGATTCCAATCGATAGGATCTACCCCCTCATTACTAAACATATTCTCATCTGTTTTGAAAAGAGAAAAATATATATTTTTAAGGTTAATTTCCTTTAAAAAAATGCCTTATAAAATTCTACAAAATAACCCTTACCCAAATGATATTTCTCCATAAATTCAAGCGGCAATTTACTTTTGGAAAGTAAAGCCTCCGCTGTACGTACAGTCATCCCAAGTGTTCCAAGCCACTGCCACGAATTTCCTCGATTTTGAACTATTTCCAGAAAAAAAACATGAATCAAATGCTGATTTATTTTTAATTGAATTTACTTTGAGTCCTTTCTTCATAGCTTTGAACAAGCCCTAGGAGAGCCTTATCTAAATTCAGAGTCAGGGCAAGTGACGCAAGATTTTGAAGATATTTTGAAAAGAGGAGTTGATCCACCCTTTCCGTTCCCTTTTTTTCATAGGTATATTCATCCTTAATCATTTGTGGTAGATAAGTGAGTAGTGCTCGGAATGCCGGCATCAAATGGATGACATTAAGTCCTTGCATCATTAATTCCGAACGGCAGCAAGCCAGTGAAATTGACTCGGCCAGGGCTCGAGCAGAATAATGCACAATTGTGATTTCCTTTTAATTTAAAAAAAAATATTAATTATCGTATAAAATTAAAATTAATTAAATCCCACCTTTGAACGGGAGAATGTGGCTGCAAGCGTATATTCACCAACCCAAGTCAGGCTAATGACAAATCCTTCCCCAGTCAGCGTGTAAACCAAAAGCCCAGTGTAAAGTGAGAAGATATTCACGAGATTTCCTTTGGTGTAGCCGACAGCGATCAGAACTCCATCAGGATTAATGGACAAGGAGCTGAGAGGTGTGCAAATATTGCATTTGAGCGAGTGAGATGTCTTTAGGAGACCCTCTGGAGAATTTTCACCAGACTCGTTGTTCAAACGCCAAACTGATACAGTTCCATTATGCAATCCTAGAGCTAGGACATCCGGAGTCAGTTCCTCTCCATATGAAATAGACCAGGTAAGTAATTCGGGCTCTTCCAAATAAATTTCGAGAGAGCAACCCCAACCCCAAGAATCCTCCGTTTGACACCAGAGTCGACATGAAGAATCCAGCCCACAAGTTGCCAAAACTCGACCATCTGAGTTGAATTGAAGACCGGTGAGACAAACCTCGTGAGCTCGGATTTCAAATGGTGATGAATTCAGGTCTTTTTTAAGGAATTTGACCACCCTACAAAAATTCAAAGTAGTTAAGTTATAAAATGGAATAAATTAAAATAATAAAATTTAGAATTACCCATCAGAATATCCAACTGCAAACTGTTTATCATCGGAAGGCCAATCCATAAAGGAGACTCGAACTGATCATATTGAAATTAGAAATAATCATTTTATATTACAAGTTTACAACAAATCTAAAATCTATAAATAATAAACTACCTTGATCTTGAGATGTTAGCAACACTTCTCGCGTAAATTTGAATTCAGAGTCAATAATAAGTAGGGAGACAGTTCCATCCGCTAGTCCAACGAGAAGATAATCAATATTTTCATCAGTGCTAATCCTAGGCCAGACAAGGGTCGTAATCATTGCGGAGTCATCTTCAATATGACAATCAGCGTTCCCACTTATTTCCCAAACATTTAAAAAGTAATTCATGGCTAGGAAAAAAAGGAATTTGAAATTTTAGAATTTGAACTTGTTTTTAAGCAATATTTTAAAATTGCCAACCTGCAGCAAGGTATTTCCCGTTTGCTGACCAAGTTAGATTTGATATGAGCTCTCCATTCAAATCCTTTCCATACAAATTACTCATTTTTTGAAACAAAAATGTTGACTCGAGAATAACAGAGTTGTTTTTCGTTGTCCACCGCCTCACAGTTCCATCATATCCACTTTACAACCAAAAAAACCAATTAATTTGAAATATTATTTTTTTTCAAAGATTTCTTACCAAGAAGCAAATTGTCTTTTAACTTTAGACCAAACTACACTTGTAACACGATTCTCATGGCCAGGGATTGAGATGGTAGGAGCTTTAGGAAAAACACCGTGAAGATCAGAGTAATTTGTATTTGCAGGATTCAGAGGTCGGAAGACGCTGGCTCGATTTGCGAGACATTTCACGAGCTGCTCAATTGCCCATTGTCGATGATCTCCACTAATGCGAGATGACATGACACAAGAGGACAGCGAGTCTATCAGCATCTCGGAACCTGTGAGCGTTGAGGACGGGGAACCCGGTATTTCTGCACAAAAATTAGGTTAAATTAAATTTTATAATCTTATACGAGTTGTACCTTTATCTTTGTCCATAATTGGGATACAATGATGAGAGTTCAACAGATTTACAAGGGACATTGTGACGAGGAAATTAGGCTGATGGATATCATCGCTAATATTTGTTTTGATGAACCCTACAGATGCTGAACGAAGTTCCTGGAATACCATTACAGAATTAAAATTCAAACCAATCACATTTCAAATCCCTTACCCTTGTACACATTTCAAGAATTAATTTGGAAGATTCTGATTCCGAAATGAGAACTTCCACGGCCTTTGCAATATGTTCAAGCTTATTACAAGTAGATGCATCATAGATATTGGAGAAACGAGAGGTGGAAGTCTTTCCATAATTTGAATAAATTCGAACTTGGTCCTCGTTCAAATCATCCTCACAATGGATCCTCCTAGCTGCCGTCAGGCACATGAGCTTCATCAGGGGTTTAATGTCAGATAGGCCGATTTTGTTTAAAGATACAGCCATATCACAAGACCATTCGCTAATGCTTAACATTGTTAGAGTTTGAACAATCACACTCCTTGCTATGATAATCTGTGCCGCCTCCGAAGAATTCTTCAGACCCATGATCCTCTTCCTTGAATCAATGAGCTTCATCGCTTGCTCTGCGATCTGAACCACACCCCCCGAATTTGAATTCCTCCTCGACTCTCCAGCTGTGACTTTCTCCACCGTGGATTCTCCAAGTGGATCCAAATCCTGGATATTTAAATGCTGAGGAAATGGTTTATTCTCTCGAAGGCCAAGGTATGGAATAAGTGCAATAAATGGGTCAGATGTGATCTGTAATATTCAATTTGGAATTTTATCAAAGCCTTCTAATAAAATAATTTTGAAAAAAAAACCTCTTTTGGCCAGAGATGGACCAGTAATGGATGATCTCAGAATTGCATCCGTCAATTCCTCATCATTTGTTGATTCATTTCCTTGCGAATTGGGTGGATTAGCCATTGGAAGCGGAGGTAGGCCTTAATCATAAATTATTTCGTAAAGTAATTTGAAAAAATAAAAATTTTAAATTACAGAGTGACATTGAAGCTTCATTGTTGATGTTTGAGGTGACAATCTGGATTCTTTCGGTACTCCTACCCCCATTTTGATCGTAGCATTGTGTACACAGTAGGTAATAATTTCCTAATTAGAAAAAAATTAAATAAAAACTTATCTTTTATATTTCCATTTGGCATTTACCCTTCAATTCACCGCAGCATCCTTCTGAAGAACTCACACTACATCCCCCATGTTTATTAATAAAATGATTGGTAATATCTTTTTCTTGGGTATGACAAAAGCAGCAAAGACCACGCTCTCCACCGTGGTATGGTATGATCACAATTGGGATCTTTAAAAGAAGTGTGGGCTGACTAGCTGAATCGTTTGTTAATATTCTCATTATTGTATCAGAGGATATCATGGAATCTTCATCCAGCTGTTGTGGAGGTGGTCTTGAACATGGTGGCTCTCCAAGTGGAAGCCGATTGGCAAGGATATGACGACCCCTCCCTCTGCCCCTTGGTCTAGCGGGTTCATCTTCAGGTGGCTCCAGGGGAAAGGATCTGTCCATTGAAATCCTCCTCCCACATAAAAATTCCTAGAAAAATTCAATATTTATTCAATTGAATTAAAATAAGGTATTATTGTATAATAAGGTACCTCTCGTTCTCGGATCCGCTGTGAAGGCGTCTCATCATTCTCGGAATTTTCAATCATCCACGAAGCTAGCTGGCTAATCGCAGACACGGAGAGTTCTCCTCCAAATCCTATAATTAATTAATTGAATCATTTAAAATACAATTTCAAAATTAAATACTCTAAAATTACCTAAAGCACTCATAGCATTCCGAATGTGCCTATACAATTATAATGCATTAATAAATACACTTGCATTGAATTTTAAATTATCAATTTGTACCTGGGTGAAAAACCCATTTCCAAAAGCGACGAAGGGATCCTTGAAGCCCTCATAATGGAGCTCCTCGACTCTGTGATGGTACCTGCTACCATTGCTGGGGTCGGAGGAGGTGATGGTGAATTCCTTTGGCGTCTTCTAAAGAGTTTAAAATTTTAAACGTTTACAAATGCTTAATACAACTTAAAAATTACCTCAGGATATGTGAATTATTGACATTTCGCATACTACTTCTTCCAACTGCATTCTCCGGATTATTCTCATCAGGATCATTCCTACGGAATCGGATAGGTTCCAGCCGACAACGGAGGAGGAGGCTATGGTCATCGTGATATCTCCTCGAAATCCTACCTTCCTCGTTATCAGACGGGTAAGAGGTTTGCCTTGTAGGATAATTCCTTCCAGCGATAGAGGCAAGTGTCATTGGTAGGCTAGACCTTGAGGCTGAAGCTCCAGAGGTCATTGAGGAAGACCTTGAAGGGACGCTATTGATATCATTCGGCTGAATGTTGAGTCTTTTGGGCATTGGCTCAGAAGGGAGCTCGCTATTTGACTCGCTGAGTCCTAGTAGCGTACTGCTGCGGCAGTTGAACTTGGGCCCTATTGCATTAACGACTTCCTTCACGTACATGTAATTGATGATACATTGTGTACGTTCCAATTCAGATAGAGGGGCGAGTTTATTCAATTTGCACGCTTTTACGCTCATTTTCAATACGTGTTTAAATGCATCCGTTCTAAAATACAAGAAATATTACAATTTAAACGGTTTAATAATTATTTTAAAATGAGGGAAAGCTTACAATGCAGAATGAAGCTTTGACACCTTTGTATCCTTGCAATATGGGCATCCTTCGCTCACATTTGGGACGAGTTTTCCACAATTTACGCAAAATTCTTCCCTAGACTTTTCCTTGTCCTCATCCTTGTCAGTTGGACGATTCTTTCGCCGATTTGGAACCAGAATAAATTCAGAGAACCTGATTTAAATCATTAAAAATATATAAACAATCCTTATAAGTTTATTTTTCAATTTAAATATAATTTAAAATATTTAAATGCCTTACACTTTGCAGGTTAGGATCATTTGAAGAGTTTTCATTCCACCAAATTGAATAAAAGCCATTTTGGTATATGCATCTTCATGTTCGAGCTCTTTCCTCCTCCGCTCTTTCATGTTAATCAGTCCTGAACTCTCCCTTCCACTCCCAGCTACCCCACTAGCTCCTCCCTCAACTCCTCCCTGTCCCTCCCTTGTAACCTCATGCATTATCTCATCCACCATTTGCGATGAGATCGCTTCCAGAATAGTCGAAGAATTTCGGCCGAGGGAACTTGAAGATGCTCTTTTGAGAGTGGATTGAGACTCGTTGTTTTTCATTTCCCATAAATGAAGGGAGGAGGCTTCTTCAGGGATGGATTGGAGGGATGTAGAAAGTTCCTCGTCGTCATCCGACAACTCTTCTTTCTCAGTGGATGTTATGTCAAATTCAAACGGCTTTTGAGGATCCTCGTTGAGGATTTGAATTTCATTTGTAATCCCTGTCAGACGGGTTAGAAACTCGAGTGTCTCAGCATTGAGGCAACTAAACTTTGCAATGTCAAATGATGGGGTTGGAAGGAGTTCAAGGGTCTCAATTGAAACATCTCCCGCCGTCTCATTATCCTCAAATTGCACTTTGATTGAATTCAATCCTTCTTTGATTGTTCCTAGAATAAAAACCCTTTTTTGTGAAGGCTTATGAAGACATTTAGCACCAATCCTTAGCCCTCGATCAACTCCTCCCATCACAGCCAGAACAGGCCATACTTGCTTGCAAAGCCCATTTATATCTTGATAGCTGTGGGAGCCTAGCTTTTTATCCGTGGCTGGCTCGATGGTATTTCCTTCGGAATTCTTGTAAAGGACCTCTGAGCCACTCCTAAGACGCTCCATGAAGCAATCATTAATAGTTTTTGTCCAATTCTCCAGAGTATACAACTTTCGAAGTAGGGATATGTGATATTCAGCGAGGGTTGGACCCAGAGGGC
Source organism: Megalothorax incertus (assembly GCA_036507255.1). Classification (NCBI taxonomy): domain Eukaryota; kingdom Metazoa; phylum Arthropoda; class Collembola; order Neelipleona; family Neelidae; genus Megalothorax; species Megalothorax incertus. The sequence goes on from JAAZTK010002324.1 coordinate 9,450, forward strand.
TGCAATTCGGTTCTCCAGTGAAGAGTGTCTTTAGAGGACGCTTGGGCTCATAATCCGTTATTTTGACCTGTAGGTGGAAAAAGTAGCACATGCTCATAAGTTCATGAATCATGATAAATCTTGTAATTAAATAAATATTGATTTTGGGTTGTATTTCTTGCCTTTTCTCCAGGGTTGGTTGAATAAAAGAGGACACAGGGGAAGAGTTCTGGACCCTCCACGTTCTGAAAGGCTAGGATCGGCTCTTCACCATTCTTTCCAAAACTAAGCGTCTTATTTCCAATGTCCAAAATTACTGTAATATAATCTCCTTGAGTAAAACTCGGTAAAGACATTGGCAATTCTCCACCTATTAATGAAAACAATAATTTAATTTTAAAATACAAAAATACGAGCAGAAATTAATAAAATACACGTACGGTGGTAGCAATTTCCAGAGTATGCTCTATATAACCACAAATCCTCGGATGTCCTGTGTGATTGATCCCTGATAGGCCATTTTCCAACCTACGATATTTATTTTATTGTATTTTTTTTAAATTCTTAAAACATTTTTTTAAAAATGGTTACCCCAATACAAGTCCCTTCATTCCCCCTATTCTCTTTTACTATCAAGAATTTCCATTGATGGCAGCCTTCAAAAAAATGTATTTAATAAAAAAAATTAAAAATTCATTTAAAAAAAGGTGAATTTAAAAAATAATAAAATATGTACCGGATTGAAAGCCAGTTTTGCATATCCCATAGCCTCTTCCACCACGGCCATGTACAAGGGTTGTCCCATTTTCAATTATCGTACAGGATGTCTTGTCAGGGTCAAATGAAAGTGGGATATTGTCCATCCTTTGCGTCGAAGTTTGACCTAATTATGAAAATTAAATAATCAACTTTAATATGGTAAATTAAATATGATTTACCAAAAATAGTCTGACAAATGTCCTCTCGATTCAATACATTTCGTTTTGCCCGATCAAAAAACGGAATTTCCCACATGGCACAGTACAAATGGTCAAGGAGTGTGTTCACAATCTAAAATATATTTTTAAAAATCATTTAAAAGCGAATAATTTTTATAAAACACTACCTGTTCCTTCAAATCATTGTCAGTCTTTTGGAAATATGCCAGAATAGACTTTAGAAGTTGAATTGCTAATAATCTCGGCCTTAATCCTGGGCTAAATAGAATATTTTTGCACATATTCATGTCAATCTTTCCCAATCCTCTCGGCTTTTTTGATGAATCCAATTCAGGGTGGGACAACTTTTCAAACTCCATAAAATTCTCCACATCCCTGGCTTTGAATGAAATGAAGGATGTTAGGAGATTGATCCATTTTGGAGTACATAGGAAATTCCCCATTGTGCTTCCAGAAATCAAGCGTTGGACAAAAATTAGGTGGTCACTGTGAATTTTAAATTAATATTGTACATATGCCTAGGTATACATAACACGATTCTTGAGTCTACCTTATTGAGTTTTCAATTTCTTGGAGATCATAAGGATTTAAAAGACACTGGTCCTAAAAAAAGAGCCAAATATATAATTAAAATCAAGCATTTACGATAATGTTATAACTTATTTACCTTTGAGGTTTCATTGCCATTCCCATGCTCAGGTAGAGTTTCTGCCCCTTGTTCTTTGTCAATTTGACTTCCGCACAAAATATACATCATTGACTTTAATTCCTCCTATAAAAATCGCCAATTTTAAATGCATTATTTCTAAATGGGTATTTTTTGCAACAAATCTTACATTCAAAACATTGCTGATATTTGCCACAATCTCCCCTTCAATTCTATTTCCATTTATCCTGCATAAAATTTTAAGAAATTCAAATTAGAATTAATTAGAAATCTTTTGCCAAATTATACAGCTTCAACTTACGATGCAGAAACTGCAGCCATATGTAATAACCGTGTGCTCGCCAGCGTGATAGAATCCGTAAAAGGATGCGAGGAAATATCCGAGAATATCCTTCCCAAATTACTCGGAAAGCTAATCGAACTTGTAATAAATTTCTCCGTCT
>JAAZTK010002325.1:0-11471 GCA_036507255.1 Megalothorax incertus
TTTAGGCCCAATAAGGGCTACATGCACTCAATTTTGCCCTCATTCTCCCCTCATGGCCCTCATGATTCCCTCAAAGGCCCTTTAGTACGCGCGGTCTGGGGTAATGCTTATTGAGAATGTTAAGCCGATTGACAACTCATTGATTCATTAATCGTTAATAGTCCTCGCTCATTCGATCGGAAGATGGGCAGACAGGAGTTTATGTCCCATCGGATGACGGCCAGATTATCAACTATTCAATAAAGCTAGGGTTGTGGACATCTGTCTTTCCACAAGGAGGAACTAATCGGAATCACAAGCCTATGGGCTATGAGTAATCCATTGGAGAATGTCTTTAAGCTCGTAGATGAGCTTGAAAGTTCCATCCTTAAAAAAATCCAATATTTGCTCTTTTATTTTGAATTAGTGCTATAAAATATATTGAAGAACTAATATGATATCAGTAAAATATTGATGGTACTGGAAAGAAGTATTAAAAAAATTTGCTAATAATTAAGATTTGCACTTGGTGAGTAAGATGTTTAATTTTATGAATCAATGAACAGATCTTATCGGGTTGGCCCAAGAAAGAAGAATCAATTTAATTTTACACACCCAAACTCAACCCAAGCATTTAAGCGAATTCCAGCACGATCTGCAAATTCCAATAAATTATGAATTCAATTTGCAAAAGGAATGCCTTCTCATATATCGAGAGTATAATATCCGCAATTTCGAGCTTTTAGAAAAGCCATTTTGAGTACTTTGGGGAAGTTGTAATATTTTATTTTACCGGAAATTTTTGTTGGGATTCCAGAATCCTTAAGAAAAGTCAAGTCACGAACCTAAGAAGAAGAATAAGTGCGCCTCTCCTCCTCAATGACACCCAGAAACAATAACTTGACCCCATATGAATATACCACATGCCACATATCTAGCTAGCTTTCAGAACATTCCAAGAAATTGGATTTGAGGATGAATTGGATGGCGGAGAGGAGGACCTCGTGGGGTTTTGCTGACCACCCGCCTTCTAATTTACGTATCCACTTACCCCACTAGTAGATATTTGTTAAATTATATTATGTTTTATCGTTGAAAAAACTATATCCTTCCAAATAAATTAGGCAGTTTTAATCATTTTTTGATCTGCAGCATTGGTCTCCTTCAAAAATAAACCTTTTCAGGGGAAATGATAAATTCATTTATTACCAGACCCCTCGAGGCACCTATTAGAATCAAATAGGCTCAAAAATAAATAAACAAGAATTTTTAGACCCGAATGCCCTGGGTGGAATACCCTTTAAACATGCCTTGTAAATCTTGTATCCTCTCAAGTGGAAACAAGTCCAGTTGATGAACTTGAGAATAAATCTATCCAGATCTACCTATACCAGATGCAAGAAGGATGAGATCTGATTTCAATGAGTTTCATTTGTTTACTTAAAAAACAAAGGTTGAACAAGAATAAGATTTGGAGTTCGCTCCTACCTATATACATATGTATAAGTATATCTGATTTATATTGAATCAACAAGTTGTTTGCGGACAGGAAAAATCATGTCCCTTTCTCCAATCTTGATAATCAAATGTTAATAAATAAGGGCAAACATATTGAAGTTTTTTAATCTAGAATTTCCACTGGGAGCTACACTCTGACAAGTATGTAAACTCCCTGCTTGTCTCTTAAAGTATAGATACAAAGTGTCACATAATTTGGAGATGGGTGACATTAGTATTACCCTATACAAGTACTTGTACTCGTATATGAAATCTGATCCAAAATATGTTTTGATATCTACCTCTGGTGGATTTAATTGAATTTGCATTTTGACTGGGATCTCTGGAAATCCTACCTCGATGAAATAAAGTTGGAAGTTAACGCAATGAAAGACCGGTTAGTAAGTTGATTAATGTTAACCCTTGGATGAGGAATGAGCATTTTAGCATAGAAAGAAGTGGCTGAAATTCATCTCAATAACTCTTAATGCTCTTGCTAATAGACGGCATTATTCAAGGTTGAAGTGAAGATTGAAATGAGTAGCTCGAGCATATATTGTATAACAATTCGTGTCGGGGTCGTTTCTTCTGATTGTATTGTCGGTCGGTCGGTCGGAGGAGTCAAAGTCAAATGAGAGGGAAATCCATTGGATTAGAATTTAAAATTGCTTTATTTTGATGGAGCGGAGGAGGACTGACTCGGATTCTTATTATTTTTTTCCCACCTCTCAAATCTCAAACATATATTATCTTATGGCCTTATTTGTGGATTGGCGAGGTTCAATCTGCTCAGGATCAGTATAATTCAACGTAATAAAGACCTTTTACAAGTGTTTGGAATTATACTGATTAGAATGCAATAATTAGGGGTTGCAGCCACAAAGGAATTCCACATTGTATTACGTTGCATTTGCATCTTTTTTCCAGTTCTGGGAATAAGCTAATGACTCAAGATGCGAGGAATTGCATACAGTCATCTTGAAATGTAATGGAAGATTAGAAGGGATTTTGGGATTTTTATGGGAGGATTTTGAGCAAGTTTGCACTTTTTTATTTGCATTTATTGGCTCTTATTTTTTAATCTTATCACATGAATCTGCATTCATTTCATCAAGTAAATTCAAATGGTATCTCGTAATAAACTTTATTAAATACTTGTACTATATCAAAACTTGTTTGAAATTATCAAAACAGATCATCTTTAAGGGGCTCTAATAAGCCGATCGCGTTCTCCCCAAAATTAATAAATCCAAGTCACGAAAATGGCTTTGAAATTGATGGAAAAAGTTAAATGGATACCCATTAAGGGGGCATACATATATAATTAATGATTATTAACTTCTCAAATTCAAGTAGAAATCCAAAATTTTGCATGGATCCCCGCAGTTTGAAACTTGGAAATTTCGCATATGTTAAAGAGATCGGTATAATATTGCAAATATTCCTATACACGTGTTAATAGTAGGTTGCAATTTCTTGGATCTCTATCCCCCGAGATCTGCAATTAATATATAAAATATCCTGCTGGCCTTTTAACAAGCCCACATCTCTTGACTCATCGTTTGTTTCTCCATCTAAGCCTGATGATATGGACAGAAATGAAATTTTTAAAGTCTCAAGTCTCAAAATTATGACTCCTACTTGAGTTTAAGGATGCCAAACCATTTTAAACGAGTTCAAAGTTCTTTACCAAGTCTCAGAGTCAATCATTAAAATCCCTGGAAGCTTCTCTAAATACATATACTACAATATATACCCACTCATAATCAAAAGGCCAAAATTTATTATACTCCTACACTTGGCATTCACTACTGTTTTAGATATTGTCCCCACAAGTTAGCTTCTAATTCCTATTATATTATATTTTGTATGGATTCAAAATTTTATGCTTAAATTCTAAAGGAAGGATTGAAAGCAAAAGCAGGTTCACCGTTAGGATATAAACTTAATAAGCTTAGATTGAGGATCAATACATTTTATATGTGTCTTGTCACAATTGACTCTTGAGGAAATCTTTTCATTGATCAATGGAATTCAATGGAATTCAATAGTGTGCAATGGCTAACTTTTTTGCCAAATCATCCTTGATGTAAATCTGACCGAGTCACAAAATCTACTATGATTTGCTTAATAAATAATAAACACCAGCTCATTTTTAAGATATATTTGAATTCTATTTATATATTTACAATTCATAATACCATTAGAGTAGACTTTATTCAAATTCTGATAGATTTAGTAAAAGAATAATTTTGTATTTTTAGTATAGGTATACATAATGATATTTTAGAATTTTTATGCATAATTTTAACAGTTGCATTTTACAGGTAAATTGAGTAGGTAGATAAAATGACGCATTCTTCAGGTAAGTTTAATATATTCTATTATTAGGCCATTAAAATTTGTTTAGTTCACCCAATAGGATTTTAAAATTTAGTTTGGTCAAGAGTTGATTTTAAAATTATTCTTCTGAATTTACCCTAAATATATATGTATTTAATCAATATACCTAATAATTTTTTAGGCCAAATTCTTATACAGATTACAGATATTTCCGCAATACATACTTGTATCCTACATCTGACCCTAAAACAATCGAGGTACAATTTTATATTATCTTCTTATACTTATCTATTAAAATCCCGGGCAGTTTGACAGACCACATACTCCTTCGGCTTCGATTTTTTTGAACAATAAAATTCACATTTTTTAAAAATATTAGGCTCTATTTATATCACATTATTCACATTGCATTTGAAAATTAGTTTGATTAAATAAAAATGAGGAATTTTGATAAAATGGAATAAAATATTGACATTTTTGAACTGAATTTTAATAAAAGGTGTTACAATCCTTCAATATCAGAGTAAATTATACGGACATACAATGAAATATGTAACAGAATTCTGGCTAATTAATGAACCCATTTTTAAAAACTAGGTACCTACCTATGCTTATAAATGTCTATCTCTTCAAATTTCAAACTACGACATACTACTTATGAAATAGATCAAGATCACTAAACATTCTTTTAAAAACTTATTAAAAACTTATCATTCTTTCTCATATATAAAAAAGAATTAACTCTGCCAATTTTAGAAAGCTACTACTAATCCAGGATTTCGAGGTACACCTCATGTCCATTCTTGCAAGTTTTAAATGGAGTTTGATCCTTGAGGGTTCCAAGCAATTGCTCCGTTAAAAGTACCCGAATCCTCGAGTTCCCCGGTGCATTAACAGTCAACAACAATCTCTCAACCGGAATTGAATCATTTGGACAAGTTGTTCCGTATAAATTCCCCAAAACTGAAGTTAGTTCGGATATGGAGGGAGAACTAATGCAAACTGGATGAAATATTTCTTCACCCTCAGATTTTGCTTCCTGCATTTAAAAAAATCAATTAAAATAGGCACAAATAATTTAAGTTAATAAATAGTAGTATAAAACCGTACATTCGAATTGGATATAGCCATAAAGAATGTAATTTTATAATGGAGTGCATTGTAAAGTCGTATCCCTTCAGCCTATTCCAAAAATAAAACAATTAAAGGTAAATTTATTTAAATTATCCAAAAAGATCTTACCAATCCACACATTTCTATCAATTCATCTTTACTCAGACGGAGTAGATCTTGGCCAGAAAACTCCCAAAGTGTTTTTGTCGCAGAGAACCTATTTCAAAGGAATTGTCATTTCAAATTAATTGAAATTACTCGACTCAAGAGACTACTTACACCAAATTAAATAAAAGTTAATTAAATGAGGGAGGAATAGTAAATATAGGGAATTTGGGGGCGATTAACCCGAAATGAATTCAATTTACCTATTGCGAATAAGCCACCTGCGAACACCCTCTGAGGAGAAATGAGAGGAAAAAGAATTATTGGAAGTTTGCGTAGGAATTACTCCTCCTCCTCCTCCACCATTCCCCCCAAAGCTACTTGATCCACACGAGCCATTCCCATTTTCTGGTGAATCTCCTCCAGTTCCAGCCCCTCCCCCTCCTCCACCAATTGTTGGGTGGTCCAAAGAATAGGATGGAGAAAGTCCAAAACCAATTTGTCCAGAAGTGTTTGCATTGGGCAAAGGAGGCGGAGAATCCAATGATTCTAACGATATCTAAGAATTAATAGGTACAATATATAAATTGCCTATATTTCCTTATAAGTCAAAAAAGGTAGCATACATCTGAAAGAACGGTACATTCATAACTAGGTTGGAGCTTGGCCTGTTCTCCAGGAGCTTTCTTTAATATTTTCTCCCTATCTTGCTTATGCTATCAAATATAAATGAAAGCAATTAATTTCAAATTCATAAAAATTCTAATAAAAACAATACCTTCCGATCTGCACCCTTAAGTTTAAACACTTTGATTTGGCATGCGGAGGCGTGAAGGCGGATATCATCTGGATGCGAATGTGTTTCGATCATCAACCGGAAAGACACCCCCTTTTCTCCACCATGCTTTTTGGCTGTAAATTCTAATCAAACAACATATCATAATTAATCAACATATAAAGGGAAAAAAAACAAAACTTTACCTGTACTGATGCAATTTACCTTTAAGTTATAAAAAAATAAATATAATAAATATAAAATAAATATAAAATTCATTGCAAATTACTCTTATCTCAATTTTCAAACCTTGATATAAAGCCCAACTTCTTTGGTGGGCTCCCACATAAAAGATAGAACATTGGTAGGATATTGATGAAGTGGGAGCATATTAATGCCGTAAGAAAGGGGTAGGTCCACCTAAAATATATAGATTAATTTGACATTTTTTAACTTTATAAATTGAATACCTGTAAAATCCTATCATTTGAATGTGATTCCTCCCAAAGTGCAATCTGTTCTCTCTCGGAGAATTGGAGCCTGCGATCGTGGAAGCATAGTCGAACGATTGACTTGAATAACACTGCAAAGAATTTAAAAATATACCCCCAAAAAATGTGAATTTAATCAAAATCCCAACCTCCTCTGTATTGAGTCAGCTCTCCAAGTTTCTTCAATTTAATCTCATATGATTGTCCCTGATTTAGATAAGTTAGAGTCTCCTCACTCACTTTCGTTGCTGCATTTCAATTTAATGGTTAATTTATATATTTCAAAAAATGAATATATGCATTCTTTACCTATTGAAGTTGCTGCTGCTAAAACATATTGGAATCTAGAATTTTTCCAATTGCAAAATTCAAACTTTAGAGAACTTAATATGGATAAATATGAGATTTACCTTCTCTCACAGTCCAAATTCATTTGCTCAGAATGTTGGTTGTTTTGCGATGAAGAGTTGGGTGGCTGCGAGGAAGGTGGCTCGAATTGGAAATCTCCAGGCAGGGACACGGAACTCCCGCCGTGGACATGACTCGCGGAAAGGGGAGTAAGACCAGCCTCCACCTTTGCAAATCCACTTGTCGAGGAATATTTAAATTCACTGCGGAAAAAATATGAAAAATAAGTTTGGGTTTCAAAAATTCAATTAAAATCATACGTGTTTGAAGTATTTTGAGATTGTGTAGTTGTAGCGGATCTATGATGCTGATAAATGGATGGAAGTGCAAGCAGAGCTTCAGACATGTCATAGCTTGTTGTTGACAAATCTCCACCAAGACCCGAGAGGGATCCATCAAAATCCGCTGCTAAACTTTCAGCTTCCGCCCAAAGCAAACTGTTTGTATTCCCTGCGGGTTTTTTAAGATTATATTGAGGAATTTATTAATTTTTTTATTCAAAAATATACCCTGAGAACATCCATTGTTATTATTATTGTTGCTGGAACCCTGACCATCTTTTTCCCCCGAAGGAGAAGTATTATAATGATTCCCCATTTTACGCTTCCTATTCCTTTGGCTCGAAGCGCATATACTTTCAATCTAATTTAGGTAAATCAAAATTAGAAATATGTCATTTTCAAACAAATTATTCATACCTTATCCGAATTATCTGAGGCGTTATCAGAGCATGAGGATGGGTCGTCCAATGTAGAGTTCATCATTGGAGGAATGCTCCAAGCGGGTGTTTTCGCTGGGCGTGGAGTCATCCTTACCTCACTCGAAGACATGCTTCCTGAAGAAAAGGGATATTTAAAATTTAAAATAGTAACACATTTAAAGGGAGATTTAATAAATGTTATCCGATACACTGTTTTAAAATTTAAACTAAAGATTAGACTCGGAGTTGGAGTCCATATATAATAATTATTGGTGTGAAATGTGAGATATCTCTTCTTTACAAATTATCTGCCTAACTGAGAATGATCCTTGAATCCTAATGAATCTAATAATGAAACTCCTTTCAAATAACACTCGTATATTTTAAACTATTGAATATAGATATCCAATTCTTCCACAATTATTAAAGATACGAGAGATTGTTAGAGATATTTAAAGAACATAAAGAAAGTGAGAAGCAGAGAATGCAAATATCTAGCCTAATAGCAATAATAGCATCCAATTTTGCCTAGATATACCAAAATATTTAAAAATGCTCAGCTTTCTATCTAATAGGCTTAAAACTTCACTTTAAATATTCTTTTACTTATGTTTAATACTTAAATACTGATACTAATTTATTCCGTCTGCCTCCGTCATTATTATCAATATCCAATTCCCAATTCCAAGAAATCCTTTGAAGACCTCTTATTTTAGGTTAGATATTGGGGTTATATCCCTCAAAACCTTCAACTTCTCTCCCTCCCATTTAAACTTGTACACTACTAGCTCATATCCCAAATCCATAAATGATTAAATATATCTCATACTTGTGCTTATATCTAGCGTAATACTAATAAGCAATTGAATATATACGGATAGTACTACGGTAGTATGTAGTACAATAAATAGCTTATGTGGCTGTTAATAATAATTTGCGCAGAGTGGAAAATTACTAAAAATGGACAATGGTGAATGAATGCAAAGCAGAGCACATTATGAAGACTCTATTTAACTTCGGGACAAAACCACAAACAGTACCGGCTACAATACACCCTACGGAACATCATTTAAATAAAAAAGTAGCCAGTTTATAACCCTTTTAATCTTTATCTAAATTTGCACAAATGCAGATTTCTAAACTTCTTTGCTCCTACAAAGTACAATACTACTAGAACAAGTAGTCTCAACTCCTGGATATACCCTTAATCCAGTGGAGCTCAAATTCGCGATTAAAAATACAAGAAAAACTTGAAGCGAATTACCTTCAAAGTTCATTAGAGTTCAAGAATCCTTCAATCTAATACGCTCGTGCTACTTCAAATGAATATACCAATTTAATGCAAATTTACTGGAGCTAAACAATTAAACTATTGAATATCCGTATAGCAGATCAAATCAATTCCTCCTTGTCTAATCCATGTCTTGAAACATATATCGTACTACTAGAAGTACCTAGTACATGCTCTGGAATAATTAAAAGCCTTAATATCTTCCGTGATTTTGTATAAATAAACCTTTTGTGTATAGGTAATTGGGTAAATGCTGATATTGGGCTAGGCTAGCATCTACTTATATTCTATAAAGCAATTTACTTAATTCTAAATCCTACTTATTACTGTTTTTTGGACTTTGGTTTAAATTTAAATTGAAAGTTAATTGAATTATCTAGATAATTAATTCAATTTCATACATAGGTAGTTACATAATACAAGATAAATATAGTAGAGTTTACTTGCTAGCAGATATCCAATTCTATAATCTTCCATGATGTCCAGTCCGTGAGTAGACAGTTCCAGATCTTTTTTAGTTTTTGATTTTTAAGGAGGTGGTCACAATAAATATTGGAACTGGTTCAAACTCAATCCCTGTGTATTACCACAATCTCTTGGCTTCTTGGATCACTATTTTGTCCCTTGCATCATATCATTTCACATTTATCCTATGTATAGTACGGATCCTGCCGTGAGCTCGGAGCCACAGATAGCCAGGGATTAAAAGTATATAATCTTATGATGACAGGGGGTGGGTGGAGGCTCTCGACTTTGACTCTCGAGAATTAAGAACAACAGTTGTCTCTCCCGAGGAATGATTACAACCATCAGAGAGAGCCAATCACCTTATTTTGCTCCTGCCCTAATCAAAATCTCTCCCGTGTGTCTCCCCTCCTCCAATTGGTTTAAAATTACTTAATGATGTGAGAGAGATTTATCCTCCTTCGAGGCGAAGTGGAATCCTTCGAAGAATAAATACAAACATTGTTCTTGAGCAGAGTGTCCACCCAAAATATGTTGCATTGCGATGACACGCAATACAACTATTAGAATCGAAGATTATTTGAGGAAATATCTTGGAGAAAGCCTTTCAATTTCTCAAATATTCAAGTAATCTCCACAGCCTGATCCCAATTGAATCAACGTCACTCTTCTTACGAAATACTTTTATATTTAAAAGTTCAGAAAAACCAAACTCGAGGTTTTGAATCAAAATAGATTATCGGACGAGTTCAACTGGACTCAAATCCTTTCAACTTTTATGAAACATTACATGTAAACTAGGGCTTGATTCACTCGCCCTGAATCAACAGTTCAATCCAGATAAGTTACAACTCAAAGTTCAAATCCTCTTTTTTTAGGATTAGAGTATCACTTTATATTCTTAATTTGGATGGCTAAAGGATGATGGTATACAAGTTAAATTCTAGCTCCTATTTGGGGAGGAATTAGATTTAGGCAGCCCCAGAAAAGACAATGAGGAGGAGGATCAGATCACAAGGATGGTAATATCGTCACTGAGAGAGACGCTTCCAGGACGGCTCACTTTTGAGGAGATTGGCTCAACTCGGAGCTGCCACCCATTTGATGAGGGGCTGCTGTAAAGCTTCTTCATAGACTGGAGTCTATTATATGGGTTTACAAGTATTAGTATCACTTGAGTCTCGGCAATATGATAAAATATAGGGATATCTACCAAGCTTTTAATCTACTCGAGTATTATATCGTATACCTTATAAGGATATACACTGTATTTGAACAATATTAAATATAAAAAGTTTTTATACAAGCTGAGTAATTTGGCTATTTTTTACCTGTCTCTGCCTGCCTGCTTCTATCATTATACCCCTTTATTGTTAATCTTCTTAGGAATATCAGTATAATACATATTTTCAGATTATTTCACTTACGTCTAATAAATCCTATCTAATACAATGTATATGCAATATAAACTAAATCCATAAACCATTAATAACCTAAATTACAGATCACATGCATAGAGTATGCTATTGGATATTTGTTTTGAAGCACAGAGTATTAGTATTTATGAACCAGAGACCGAAGCTCAAATAGTAATACTGATATATCTGAATTGCCAATTGCCTCAAAGTCCCAGAAATCTAGCAAACCAATTCAATTATTTTTTTGCACTTAAATAAATGGAAATGGAAATCTAAATTAATCGCTTCTAAATAAGAGACAATAAGGGAATGGGTCTGCTCCCTGCCTTGAAGAATCAGCGAGAGTTTATTCAGAGATTGTTCTGCAATTTGTCCTCATTCCCTTTGATTTTTACAGATCCCCGTTACTACCAGGTAGCCAGGCATGAACACTGACGTCATATCCTACAAATTACTGGAACAAGGGTACCATAATGCCTTCATCAATCTACAAACTTGAGCAGAGCGCCAATTAAAATAATTTTTGTGGATTTAAACAAGAGAATCGAATGTATGTAGATCCTAGACTGAATTATAAATGTATTTGAATTTTGAATCGATAATTTATTATATATTTTGACAGGCTAAGCTTCATCCTTCAAATCATCCCCATTGATTAATATATTTATGAAATCTGAATGGAAAGTTTTCATTAATTATTAAAATAGCAATACAAAAAGGATTAAAATCCACTAATCCTAGTATATGCGACGCTCTATCAGTATTATGTATTTTAATTTATCTCCTTTATAAAATGAAGAGATTTCATGTATGTATGTATGTATCTATCTATATTACCTATCTCCTCCCACACGGAAGCTCATAAATTCATGAAAATGGTACCAAA
>JAAZTK010002326.1:0-11470 GCA_036507255.1 Megalothorax incertus
AAAGCTCCCCACTGGGCAAGAAATGAATGAAACCTCCCGAATTTCTCCTTTGATTCCCCCATAAATAAAATTATACAATTTTTAACATGAAACCACTTGGGAATCTTTGAATTACTCGAGTCAAAATGGGAGGCTTTTCCTTTATAAAGATGTGTTCATATTACACTCGAGAGTTACCACCCGCATGATCATTTGGTGGCCCTTCAAAAAATGAATAATCAAATTGGAGAGGGTAATCTTTTATTCAAACACAATAAATACCTCGGGTAAATTCTTTTATGATACCAAAGTCAGGTATTTGAGAACCCTTTTGTTCATAATGAAGATATTTGAATCCTTTATACAATATGTATACTTTATACATAGGCCATCCTTTCCATATCTAAATAGATTTATTGGCCTTATATAAATAGCTCAATCTTCAAAGCAATACCTATCCTATACATTGGGACAAGGGGAGGCTCTAGGGCTCAATAAACGAATAGAATTGATACACTTGTAACGAGACCCTTTTCAACAAGAGGTATTTAAGGCATCTTCTGGCCCCTTGAAAAGGTTAAGGTGTTCCCACATAAATAGAGTAAATATTTACTCCTATTATACTACCTAATAATACTAAAAGTATACTCCTGATCAATCTACTCTGAACTCTATATCGTATAAAATACACTTCTTTTAAAGGACTCGCATGTCTCAAGAGTCAAGCAGACTTATCAGCTTAAGGGGGTGATCATTTAACCCCAAATCAATACATTTTTCTTTCGCCCCTTTCCTTAAATGCTCATCATTCCACTCTAAACACCGTATGCTTACCCAAAGCATTGTATTTTGGAGGCAGGACTCACCCTCGGTGGTCGGACACTATCAAAAACATAAATTCCATATAAACACCTTATCCTCAGGGCCCTTAAATTCTCCCACCAACCATTTGGGACCTTTGGTGCTTTAAGGTTCGTGCCTAGAAGTCTTTAAAATCCTAATTCAAAATTCCCTTTAATGCTCTTTTAATCGGATCCCAGATCACAAATCAAGTAGTACTAAAATTGGACTTGCTTTTTATACCCATTCATCTTGTCATTGAATCGTAAATCTTAAGGTGTAGTTTTTATCCATTTTGCCTTAAAAAAAATTCTAAAATTAAGGCATCTTGAATATTTAAAGTGAAATTGATGGGGATATAAACTCTAAGTTCACTGGCCATGCATTTTAATTATTCAAAGGCCGTACTGAAACGCAGGTTTGGCACCCAAACTTTGAACACAAAAGATAATATTAAACTTTTAGCTTTCAAATTAAAAATTAATTACCCAAACGAACCCAAACAGTCTCCTCAAGAGTCAAGATAAATGTTTATTTTCTCCACTTATCATATCCATTTCAATTTGTCCATTTAAATGAGGGAGAAATTACACCAGGCTAAGGTAGGAGCTCGAGCTTTAAAAGAATGTAACATCCTCCAACTTTAAAATCCATTCTTTTTAAACTTTTAAGTAATGAAACAAAATTAATGGTCAATTCCTGTAATTTTGGAGCTCGTAAAAAGTCTGGGCACATTCGACTTTAGGCAGATGGTAATAAAAAATAACAAACTTTCATAGTTTCTTTCTTTCTCTTCTTACAGATATTTCCTTGTGCTAACTAATACATGAAAAATGTACTCATCCTCAGAGACCAAGCTGTAACATGTAGTACGGATATATGAAATGCCTTTTTTATATGAAATGGATATTATTTTCAAGGGAGACCAAGAAAGGCAGTAGTAGGAGTGAATAACACTCATTTAGCTGCATGAGCTGCTCATCTCCCCAAAGTTGAAACCTTTATCTTACCTCTGCGCTCTGTGTGTGCCACCCTGACTGAATACCAAATTCAAACCTAACTCATAATAAATTTTAATGAGTGTATATTATATTTACCTATCCCAGAAATTCCAAAGTCTACAAACAGTTAGTCTCAAAGACTCCTCTAAAAGGGATGGCAATAAATCCTTCCTTATTTAAATCTATATTCAAGAATTTATTAAAACGAAAATTTCTTAAAAATTTGAACGATTTTGAATTTTAAATCAAAGTCTTCCAAGGGCTTCACAAATTAAATACGGTACTCGGGGAGGTTGTAAACGACAAATAAACGAGTCATCCGTGAATTCTTTAAATGCCAATGATAAGTCTAGGAGAAATGAGGCATCCGCGGATATTATTAATTCGAATCCTGTAGAATTAGCCATAAAATCATTAATTCATCAAATTATGCAAAACTTAAGGTATTAAACTTGAAGTGTGAAGAGTTTGAAGAATAAAAGTTGCAAGTACATTTCCACAAATTAAATCTTCTGGAATCCAATTAGCCCCAGAGTTTCAAGCCATCCTATTAACAAATAATGCAATCATTCAAATTGAATCTAACCTAATTAAATAAGCCCATTCTTAATTCTTTTACCTGTAGCTAAATGACTCATTAGCTCTATTGGATATGAGGGAAAAAATGAAGAAACGGTAGGCATTTAAGAGATTGCAATTTTACTTAACTGGGAGGAAAAACAGCACTTGAGTTGGACATAAACAAGTCAATAAATCTAGATTAACTAGGAGGGTGTGTTTTATATATCTGTAGTACCCTACCTACTATTGTATAAGGAGAAGGATTGTAGTGCGAAAAGTATTATTTGCAAACCATTATTCCCAGGATTGCAATGGCCAATAAAAGAATCAAATAAAATACATCTCCTCACCTCACCAACTGCCCATCTCCAAGTAGTAGGTAGGTACTTGTTCTGCTTGTGTCAAACATTTACATGAAATTTAATTAGATAATAGTGGGAAGCCACTTGGGGCTGCTGGACATTGGCCTGTAAAAACTTGTACTTTATACGATACTATCCAATTCCAGAGCTTATATCCTTCGATTGACAAGCAAACCTGTGTATAGTGCAATTTCCCTCTCAATTCCAATCTCAACACATCTGAATCCGGATCTGATTTGATGTAACATAAGAGTTTCTCACGATAAAATAAATTAATTCGAGTAGATCTACATCCTACGGATATTCCTATATAAAATACTGAACAAACAAAGGCAGGTTAACTGATTTTATCAGGCCAATCCTTTTATATTTAAGTAAATTGTATAAAATTGCATTAAAATACACGTAATTATCTAATGGGATATTTAACCTCAAGCAGTGCTAAATAATAATATAAGAATGCCAGTTCCAAATCCAAATATATTGCGAATTCACCCCTAAAAATCTTAAGCTTAGGACCAACAACCAGTTTAAAAGATATCCATCAATTGCTCTAAAGCCTGATTTCATTTTCAATCCGTATTTGTTCAGAGTGCAAGGATCTTATCATTCTGCCATCGCCTTTTCAAGCCTGCAAATCTCCCAATCTCCCAATCCTCAATATTTATGATATGGGCAAAGGGCCAGTGCCATGAAAATGAAAGATTTACTGGAGCATAAAAGGCTCGAACAAATATGCAAAATCCATCTCATCGAACCCTCGAGTTTCCCCCCTATTTGAATAATTGCTATTTGAACTGACCCAAGCCAAATATGGGGAGCATTATTTTAAATCCCCCAATTGGCCGCTTGTATGAATATTTACTTTATTTTGGACAGGCTGGGGAATGAGAGGATTATCCAAACGAGAGCACTTAATTAGATTTGCAAAAGAATGATCCTACACACAAAATGTAACTCGATAGTAATACATAGAAAAAATGGATACATGCAAATTCTCATTAAAATCTTTTTTAAAAATGCAAAACATTTACTCTTTGGATTGCAAAAATGCTTGCTACATGTAATGTGTATACCACTTGTTATTTCTACTTAGGATTAGTCGATTGTGCAAGGGAAAAGTTAATTTTGTATCCTTTAAATGGGAAAAACACATAAAAATTAAGGACCAAAGAACTATTCCAATTTTTACAAACATATTGGAATAATGTGAGCATTTTGGAGTATCTGTTAACCAATTGCAAATATATTAAGCTCAAAGTGAAATCTCTCAATTCCTAAAATTCTTTGAACCCTTTTTTTAAATTAAGGATCTCCCTAATGCCTTTAAGACCGTTCCTCCGAGTTTAAGATCTACAAAACTCTTCAAAACTCTCCGAGAATTCTCTTCGGAGCCTCGGAGGGTTCAAAAGGGAGCTCCCCCTTAAGGTGATAAAGTATATCCATATCACGGTGAGAGCTCGAGTTCATTTCACACTTGTACTCCAGTCTCCGGGACCCCTCACTGTCCACAATGGGCACACAGAGGATCCAACTTGGACCAAATTCCTCACTCTCGAGCCCCTTTCAATGCCCATTGCTCGCAGACGAGTTTATTTATCGACTTTTTTCCCATCTCATCATTCCTTTCGCATTCTTTCAATTATTCTCCAGAAATGATGCTCCTCTCTACACCTCCACCCCTTTCATTTACATAATACAAGATGTAACTGAAACTGATACCACATTCTCAATCACTCATCCACAGCATTAAACATGCACATTTATACACAAAACCTCGAATTCCTCCAGGTTTTCCCCGTTCTATTTATGATCCCCATTCATTATAATACTAGTTTTAGTCACTGCACTCCTATAGACGAATCTAAAAAAGGAAGCTAAAAAAGACTATCGGATTTTAAAGAAAAATGAGTCACTTTTGAATTGAAATGACTGGCCAAAACGGTATTCAAAGTCATTACTCATTTGAATTTCCATTTTTAGTATGCAAGGTAGGCTAGCAAATTTGACATCTTTATGCAGTGTTTAGGTGAGTTGGAAAAGGAGTTTTTGTCTCGCGTCAAATGTCAATACATAATAAATACTGTGTGGAACCCAACAAGTGAAAGGGTTTGGCCCAATCATATCTAAATAGGTACGATATTTAATGCTTTGGTTAACCGCTACGTCTTGAGATACTAGTATCTTATCAAGATATGGGAAGATACAATACCTATAAATTTCTCCGATGATGAATTCCAATGATGCTTAATGTTTAAGGGCTCGTACTTCACCCCCGGTTCATCTCCCATGTACCAGTCAATGAAGTCATAGGATAATAAATGATGTGTCCATTAAAAACAATGCTTTGACTCGTCAACAAAACCAAAATCAAGCCTCCCCGTGCCTCCGTCGCTCCGATTGGATGTGTACCTGGAATATTGTGAATATTCAAATTAATACAACCATGAGTCGGAAATTTCCTCCTCCTACGTCCCAGTTGCCTCTTTGTTTCAACCGCTCTGCTTTGCGAATTTATTTGACAACTTTGTTTAAAAAACGGACAGATGAAAAATTACTCGCTGGCTTGACTTGGGCGCCAATTCGAAGCATCTCTGGAGAATTAGGGATGATCAGGAGCTTAGTTCATACTTTTGTTTTATTGACATCTTTAATGCACTTGCAGGTTTCGAATTTCCACGTCTGGATGATTAAAAATGTATAAATAAATGCTCTCACTGAAAGGGGAAACTGGCTCGTAAATCAAGAGCCTTATTATCTGTTAATGTTTGGAATATACAGACTTTTAAGTATTTAACGACTCTCCCATTCATCATAAAAATATTTGTGGATATGCTCTGTTTAAAGGGGAAATATATCCTACGTATTTACGGTGTGACACTAATAATACCCGTACATAAATACTAATAAGATGCACTGTTTTACTTTACGCCGGATTAAGGGGTTTGGAGGAATCCAGAATAGGCCTTTTTACTATCCTTTGAGTTGATAGATAGGATAATGATGATAATCTTCAACATTTGCGTGTTCCCCAACGCTTAAATACACAGGGGGAGAAAGGGGCCACAACAAAAGTTAGAATAACACCTGTAAATTTAAGACAAAGCTCTCGGAATACACATATTACATACTCGTATATAGAGTAAAATGATAGGCATATTTATAGCTCGTAATATCCTGATTAACTATCTGTGGCGCCTATAGGAAAGGGAAGTCCCTTAAAGACTTGAGGGACAGCCGCCATGAACCAACCTATATTAGCAGTCCTAATGCTCGTAGTAATATGATATTAGCACCGGATGTAATAATAGTGTTTGCCATCTCCTCTGTCAGTCCCCCTGAAAAACAAGCCTTACCCCTTTTATGGCATATCTTAGCTCGTATATAGGTACTTTCGATTTCTTTACTATTTATTAATAGGAACCCTTATTAGTGCGTGAAAAGCGGCTGAAGTGAAGACTTTATTTGCCTTTAAATCAAACTTACAAACTATATAATCACCCACGAGATAATAAGCCACCCTTCGACTCTCGCACCCAACCAACTTTCAACATGCAATCCTTAGCAAAAACATCCTTTTTAAAGCTTTAAGATTTCCAGGATTTACATGCATCCTAGGACGGCTCTATGCTATATACTCGCATTATTGGTAAGATAAAATTGAGATTATTTCAAAGGCCCTATAAAAAGAGAGATTATCAGTAAGTTTCCCAATATGGAAAGGCCTAAAAATCTCTTTCAAATTCGATTAATAAAATCCAATGCAATTTGCCATGAATTTAAAATCCTACAAAAGTTGGGATTGGTTACAACTTTTCACAAAATCAAATATTCATGTCCATTGGACATTTTACAAGGGGGTTCCCCGTGGCGAGAGGTGCGAATAATAAAAGTAGGTATGGGATTGGGCACAACTTTTCACAAAATCAAATATTCATGTCCATTGGACATTTTACAAGGGGGTTCCCCGTGGCGAGAGGTGCGAATAATAAAAGTGGACGTCATTTAAATTTCACTGGGGGAGGAAGGGAAAAATGATGCAAAAATTGATGAAAGTCAAGCTTTTGGAAAAATATGGCTGATTAACACAGGTATATTTCTATACTGGATGTATTTCTTATAATATTGATAGGTATTATATGAGAATTCGAGACTATCAAATTTTTAGGTGGACTCACAGGGAGAATTCGAGTGAATTTGAGTGGATCCGATCTGTTAAGTTGGATTTTTCACACAGTTTCATACTGGGGAGGGAATTTAAAATGCTTTGGGCCAATATATAAACTCTTATTTGATTGGAATATCAAGCTAAGCGAGCATTTAGAGCTGTAGAAATCATGCTGTGCTATCTAAAGGTATCCAGTCGAATTTATCTTCCTCAGGTCGAAGGTGCTCCACTATACCTCCGTTTAACAAATGAATGGCCCCAAGGGATAGCTAGGTTTTTACCGTTTTTGCACTCTCTGAGGGGGGACTGCAAGGGATTTTGAACGGAAATGCTTAAATTACAGATTATTAAAAGGAATATGTCCACCTACTTATATGACATTTATCGTATTTATCTATATAATATTCGATAAAAAATGATCCACTATACTTTGTAAAAGCATTGAATAATTCCCAGACATTCTACCTACGTATTTTAAGGAATTTGTTAGCAAAACAATGGACAACAATGGCCAACTTGTCCCAAATGGGCAAAATAGGTATAAAATATCTACATCATAGAATTGTCAACCCGAATTATGGGATAATGGGTTAGAAATTGGATAGGAATTGGATCAGGATAACGTCATTTGTTTGTCCCCTTTCTTATTGTCATTGAGTTTTGTATACCCCAACAGAGGGTAAACTCGGGATAAATCATCTCAAATGTCAACCAAACCACAGCAAATTATCCAGATGTTCCCTCAATTTAAAGTGCATTAAAGGATTGTCTTTTTTAAAAGGGGTTTTTTAAATAGAGTCCATTACTGATATTCTATTTGGAGAATGAATCCTGGATTCCCCAATATAATACTTTTTTTTAGAAAATTTGGCTTAAATCTAATATTTGAAGGACATCAAATTCATGCTCGTTTTAAATGAGAGTTTTCAATGTAAATCTACTCGTTTCACACATTCTCTAAATGCACAATGCCCCCTTAAAGCCATCAAATTAATTTATTCTGCTGGACTTTAGGAAATTGAAGCATTAAAATCTTGAATGCACTTGCAGATCTCCCAGAGTCCATCTACCTAACTCTTTGTCAAGCCAATGTCTTATTAGGCAATATATTTACTTGTAATATCGGAGGTGTAGTTAATCCAGCTTTAAGTCTTGACTAACAACGTGGCTTAAAGTTCAACTAGGAGAATTGAACCATATAAATGTGCAGAGGAAGGAATTAAATAATTCGAACCAGTTCAAGTCAAAGACACTTTGATTTTCAAGATGATAAGGCCAATCTTTTAGCGAGCAGATTTCAGGTGAGATATATACTACGTAGGCCTTAGTGGACTCCCGAGAAGATTCCATTCAAATGAGACATCCTACTCCCCATAAAGAACTATTTGTTTTAAATTCAATCAATGGCATATCCTATTTAATTGCTAAAGTTTAGCTAAAGTTAATTGAGGTTAACTGCTGTTAAAAAGTGACAAACTGCTCAATAAATCCATTACTCCGGGTTGATTTGGGCAATAGTAGTGCGTACATTGCATCTTTTTGGGCAAATTAAATGGCATTTTTTTGTCCAAAAACCATAAAACTCGACTACGGAGCTGCAAGGACTTTAAAGTCTCGAATAAAATGTGTCTGAAAGTCGACAGATTCTTGGGGGAAGAGACAAGAAAAAATAAATTCTTTTTCATCCACTCGTCTCTTATCTCTGATGTCACTTTCAGTTTTCTAGCTTCTTTTGAATCGGTCTATTGTACCCACTAATAAGATGCATATATACAGGCCAAACTTAATCAACCCACTAAAGATAAATTAATTTACAGATAATAGAACATCTCTTTGAACGTGCCGATCTTTTCTCAGCCCCAGAGATGAAGAAATGAATCGTGGGCCAAGCTTTCATCCGTGTATATTCTCAGGCCTGAACTTGACGGATTTATATTGCACTTTTATTAAGCTTAAACCTTTTCTACAGTTGCTTTCATGTACCTCTTNATTCTCAGGCCTGAACTTGACGGATTTATATTGCACTTTTATTAAGCTTAAACCTTTTCTACAGTTGCTTTCATGTACCTCTTTTCAGGGTACACATAGGGGGATATATCAGGCACATATCGGTATTACAAGGGGTTATCAAGACCAAAATTATGGATTACTTCCCTTGAATATGGCCCCTTTCTTTGAAAAAGTTTAAATGAGACTCGACAGGCGGATGAGAGTTAAGGAGCGAGTTCATTTGATCAGAAGGTGGGCAGATTCCTCGGATTGAATTATCGTTATGCTCAATTTACCGAGGAGAGGTAATTGGAAGAATGGAGAAATATTTGGGGGGTGAAGAGGGCATTAGAATACTTTAAGATGCCTAATTAGGGGAGGCTGCAGCACACACAAATTCCTCCAAAAGGTCGATACATTACGAAAGAGTTAAGGTAGAAACATGTAAAACTCTATATATCGTACTGTATAAACATACACCAAATTCCAATACCAATCAATTCGAATTTAAGACTCAAGTTCTCCTGAGATCCTCAAGCTCAAGCACCTAATGGGGACAGACGGCCAAGGCTCGGACTATTATTCCTCAATGATTTGCGAGCGACACCCTCCGAAGCCAGGGAGGGTTGAAATTACAATTTCCCGATGAACTCTCCCTTGGACTTAAATAACGAAGCGAAGGAGAACCGATCAAATCCTGAGATAACTCCATTCTTTCTCATTGAACTTGAATGCTAGCCCCCTTGTTTATGTGACGGGATTTAAGTCCCTCTTTTGTTTGAGGCAACTCTGCCGAGCTTCTTTTACTTAGAATACATGGACATACGAGTTTCAAAATCAAATAGTGCAAGCTGTATACTACCTGAGTTAAGGTAGCAATCGAAGGATAATCTTCCTTTCTTAAAATTAAGAATTGTTATCCAAATGGATCCTTTTCGTTTCTAATTTTCTTGAAGGTACGCTGATCTTCACTCGAAGTCGAGCTCCTTTATTTACATTCATAATCCCTTACCTACCCTACTATCTATTGTAAACTTTAGCTAGCTTTTTATACAGATATGATATTATTTTGGCATACTTTTTCTAATATATTCTGATAATATAATATAATATAATATATATCATAAAAAATCTGGTAAGATATATATCATATTTTTCACGATACTCTATCCGTACGATATGCAGTTTTTCAGATTTCCCAATTCGATCCTAAAGTTCTAAACTTCCAGGAGATTTTCATTTTTTAAAATGCGAATGACTTAATATTTGCATGATTAGACTCACGAGGAACACTTTTTAAAATATTATAAGAATACAGCATTTCGTTGTGAGTTATTTATTTATTGGTAAATCAAGTTCAGAGTCTGATGCAATTTAATATCTGCCAATAACCAATTTCTTAGATAGTTTTCGAGACACCCCATAGGAGGTGCAATGGAATTGATTTGCATAGTAATGAAATGTTCAATCGTAAACCCCAGAGTTCAATTGGAATGTTATATCACATGGGTAAAAGTGCGAAGAAACCTAATATGCATCAGGATGCAGGATATGAAAAAATACACATGGGATGGGGATTGGGGGGCATATGCAATGACCCCCTGGGGATGAAGGCTGAGGGCCGGAGGTGATTCCAAAATGAACACCTGCAGTCCCATGTCATTTTTACACTCTGGATCAATCCCATTCCCCTTCGATCCCTTAAATACCCCTATTGGCTCTATAATATTATCTATAGTACATTAAAATACTTATAATGGCTTCTAATCTAAAAGTTAATTTCTTTGTAATTAATTTCTTTCTTTATAATATATATTAATTCACTTTGAAATTTTAAATAAAATATGCGGATTATTCGTCCGACCAAACCCTGAATATCCGTATACAAGTTTATTGTAATTTCGTGATATCAAATTACCCTACCTCTAATAAGCAAAGGCATAATTTTTAAAAATGACATATCCGTGTACCACTTTGGCTCCTGTATTGTTTTATTAAAACTTTCAATTCGATGCTCCTGGTTTCTTTGAGTTAATCTTACTCTGGGCTGCTGTTTCAAGATTAAGGCAAAGGATTAGCATTTCTTACAATGCAATGTTCGTAATATTTTTAAAAATTATGATGCTAATAACTTTTCAAACACGAAACCGAGCGTTTCTCTCTCGGGCCAAATGAAACACTGACTCCTAGAGTCCTAAGTAAGCAAAATTCAAATATAAAAAGTAACCTGAGAATGGCATCCAGGATTCCAAAAAGTTAACTCGCATTTTAATATTATTACGACGGCTTAAATCAAATGATCATACAGGAGCTGAGCGGAATGACTCGCAACTGACGGAGGAAGCCTCCTAAAACTGTCCAATTAACATTATCCGAGAACGGTCATCATAAATAGTGAATACGGCTTTATTTATTCGACTTTATGGGACTGGGTCTGCCCCTTCTGGAAAAAGTTAACTCGTTCAAGAGCTCTCCCAAATTATATATAAAAACTATTTATTAAACAGCTTCTGTCTTTTCATTAAAAGATTGCCAATATGACACAGAATTAAAATATGACAATTTGATTT
>JAAZTK010002327.1:0-11470 GCA_036507255.1 Megalothorax incertus
TAAATGTCCCTCCGCTACTCTCGTGTCCTCCTCCTCTGTTTTCCATTATCCGAGTTGATCCAATTTTCTGACACTTGATAAGTATTTTTTCCATACAACTCGAGAGAAGATCGTATAGTAAATCCAATAAGTGCCCATTATAAGAAGAGCTAGCAGGGGAAGCAGAAGGTTTTTTGGGCAAGTGGAAAAATTGCCTATAAAATGAATTTTTCAAATGTTTTTTCTCATCCTCGACCTCATCCTCCTCGACTTTAATAACTTACAAGAGTTCTTCGAACTCCAAACTCAAAGGATTCTTAACCCGAAAGGTCAATGGAGTCCAGATGTTCCTTTTATAATTATTTCTGGACATTTTCGCCCAAATATAAGCACTCACAAGCAGTAAGTAAGAGATTACACATTTCAATTTATGGAGGAGAAAGAGGAATAAACTATAAAGTCAATTCATCCGTGTAATCTCTTGCTGCTTTTGACGGAGGGAGCAACAACGGGTTCATAAAATGAATCAAAAAATGGGCGGAGGAAAAAGCGATCATCTTTTACGTTTATAACCGTCCCCAAATCGGATTATGTGACCATTATTTTCAGACACAATACTTAATACGATGCTCGAGTACAAGAGACCCAATAAATATCAGTATGGCCTATTGGAAAAATATGATGCGAGCAATTCTTAGGAATTTTTAAGATATTTCAAAACTATTTCAATTAAATTCACTCTATTTTTTCATTGCAAATACAATATTTATATTCCTCTAGGTATACAATACCACTTGTTGAAAAGCCTTTAAAAATATAAGCGCAATTGGAGGTTTAAGTTAAGGATTCCATTTCCATCCATTTCCAAACCGGACCCAAAAGAAAGATGGGCAAAATCTACTCTTCAAAGCAATTTCTCCCATCTTAAAATGCACCAGGCATATATTTAACACAAAAGCTGGTGGCTGGTGCTGATGAAAACTCGGAGAATGGAGCTCTTTCCATGAAATTACCGAGGAATGTCTCTCAATTCTAGTTTTCTGGCCTGGTTTGGCGGGTATGCTCTGGATATGTACATATATCCCATAATACCCTTTCTTTCCTTTCTCGCCATCCATTTGAACTTTAAATATAAAACTTTCTCCACTTCAATTCCAACGAGTACTTGAATGTTCCTGGTTATATTTTATAGCTTCAACCAAGCATAGACTGCATTGCTACATACTCTTATATAGCACCTATTCAGGTCTATATTGCTTGAAGAGAACAATGAACCGAACTGGAGAAATATATATTCGAATTCTATTATTGAGGTATATTGTACTACTTTAGGAATAGCTATAAATGCTTTCTCTATTGTACATTTGAAAGAATATAGAACGCACAATGTAGTACATTCCCTTTCCTGATCAGTCCAATTTCCAATTTCCAAACTTTTCAACTGAATTTCCCCAAATGCTTTTTGCTCCAATTCCCTCCTCTTCTTTCAAGTTCCAATTTCACCCAGAACTACCTTTAAATTGGATAATTAATGTAATCTGATAAAAGGCCGAATTGGAATTGTCTTTTCCCGAAAGGAATATACTCGTAGGATCGATCTCATCCACCCACGCGTAAACGGGTTCTTTTGTAGTTTAGCATATACAGATATATAAATTGTATTGACTTTATTTAATTGTCCTACTGCTTTCTTTCCGTAAACAATTAACACTAGCACAGCATTCGAGAGAATTAAATTCAACTAACAAATTGCAAATATTTAGCCAGTCGAAAACTTGCCAAGTTTAGTCTCCTTTTTGCGAACTCATCAATTTTTCAATGGATTAAGGGTATAGATAAAGACTTGTTGCCAAAAAGGATTTAATATAATACAATATAACGCAACTGCACCTCTGAGCCTGGAATCTTCGAGAGCTTGAATAAATCCCTTTATTTTAAGCACAATATTAAAGGGTTTTCAAGCTATTCCTTTTTGTTTTTGAGCCAGATTCCCATCCAATCAATTGTAAGCAAATTAAATTGAATCATGGGACTCTTGGGGGGCTGGGAATAGTAAATAGAACATTAGCATAAATAAAATAAACAATCCCCTCAATCTCTTCAAATCTGGAACTGAAATGATTTGATACTGGAACTGGTGGGTGAGATTTTGTGGGTTTTTCACATTGTGATACAGGGTGGGCCAGCGTTGAGTACCATTTTAAATGATTATTTTTATTAAACTTTGAGCTTCTATTCTAATATTCTGCCTGAATGTAGTAGACAATATGGGGTTTATAAAAATATGCTTTTGAGGTGACCACCTTTACTTGCGATGAAATGGGGAAGCCTCAAAGCAAAATTGTCAATAATGCGTTAAATGGCATTTTATATTTCAAACTCTTCCCTAATTAGCAGCTCAAAATCCCCAGATTTTGCTCAATGCTATCCTTGACCTTCTCTACGATCTCCGGGCTACCCGATTGACATGAGGTGTTCAAAATTTGTAGCGTCTTCGATCGAACCTGACTCCCCAAACTTCAAAATTAGCTCTATAATGTATTCATGGCTTGGGTTCGATCCGTTGATTTTCAAATGAGGTCTAATATTTTCTTAAATATTAGAGGACATTAGAATATTAGAAAAATATTTCGGGATTTTTTCCTAGCTGCCGTGAAAATTTTTCCTGAAGAATAAACGAATTTCCCCATAAGACTCTGTGTTAAATTAAATAGCTCTCAATCTCGACCAATTAATAATTTCATAAAATTTTATAACTGAGATAAAACCCGGTCTCAAGCTTGTTTAAAATTGAAAATTTCAAGCGGCTATCTCTAAAGGTGGCCAAATGAAAAGCGTTTAGTTTTGGTACTCAACGCTGGCCCACCCTGTATACTACTACTACGTACTACTATGTATCCTATAACATAGTATCATTCGATCATTCGAATCTCTATTTAATTTGATTTGCTCTCCCAAAGAATCATATACTATTTAGGAGATTTGTGGGGGGATATAAGTTTCACATTGAGCAATCATATAATACTACTACGCATGTGTCAACTATAGTATGATTGATTATTTGAAATGGTTGGAAATGCCAAAGATTCATATGTAATCCAGAGCTCATACATTTCATAATCCATATCCAGAATTTATTTATACCTTTATTTCAGATTGATGTGGTGCAATTTTGCATCATGTGCACGGATGGATAAAATTTTGAAATTCTAGACTCGAATTCCATATTCTAAATAATCCAACATTTCCTGTGGCCTTTGGAAGTTTTAATAGGACAAAAAACGGATAAAATTGGCCCAAAATTGTAAACTTTTGTAAAAAGGGAAAGTGTTACTGGAACCCCTCGAAGCTCCCTAAAATTGTCAGGGTCTGGATTAATTATTCGGGCGTAATTGAGAGGAAATCAAAGGGGCAAAGCCCTGCCAAGCGAGCATTCCCAATTTCCTCCATTTCTCTTTATTACTAAAGTAGTACGGTTCCACCCCACCATCAGACAGCCAACTAATTACTCAATTCCAATGATGAGAGTCATTAGTCATTGCCCATTAAAAATGGCTCAAAGAGTTCTCTTTCTCCTGGCTCCTCTGCCTCTGAATTTATTCAGAGCAGCTACCACCTCAATTTCCGATTTTCCCCGGCCCCTTAATAAAGATTTACTCCGAGTTTTTACCCAGAATTGAGTCACAAATAATAATTTATCGATCTTGACCAATTTAGAAGCTTTGAGGTATTGATTATTAAATCAATATGAAGAGTAGAATGCAGATGATCGTTAAATATTTAAATAGAAACATGTCAAGGATGCAAATGTCGCGTTATCGCTAATCTTAAATCACTTTTCCCCGTCTCTCGGAGGATTCAAGTGAAAAGGAGCCGTTTTGAGCTGCTGTTAAAACAGCCCGAGGGATGACGAGATTTAGGTATCGGAGCTCAAGTAAGATTCGGGTATTATATAAATGGGATAAAAAGGAGGAGGAGGAGAGATAGTCGCATTAGAAAGTGTTAACTTAACCTTTTAAGCTTGAAGCTATACTCGAATGCATTAGTCTAGCTAGGAACATGAAAGATTTCAAAGAACAGGCTCATCTCATACATAATACATGGGGGGAGCGAGGAGGAGCAAGAGCCAGATAGCTCATAATACATGAGAAGAAGGTTTGTATTCCTTTAGAGATAATGTATTGGGTGGGTGAAACGAGAGAAAGAGGAGGAGGAGGAATATTGGAAATAAGCCCTGAGCACTTACAATCTACAATCTCAAATCCGAGGCAAATTCCCCATACAATCCACTGTAAAAGCTCCTTGATCTTTAATGTTCAATGTTCTTTACACCTAAACACCCTATACTCCTTTCACTTCACTCCCATTCAAATGGGCCACCCATTATCCCGCTTCACTTTCTTTCTATTGATGCTTATATGCTCTATTAAGTTATTCAGAGTTTTTTCCCTATATGTTTCTATTCAATTTCTCTTCAATTCTATTGATTAAAGTATTAGATATTGTTACTTACTTAGGGTATTTGGTGGCGAATCCTCAGGAGAAGATTTGAGGGTTTCATATGAAGAATCTGGAGAGTTTGGAGCTACGGAGGCTTCAGATGGAGATGGTTCCTCTTCATCCTCCTCATCTCCATTGCAAAGTTCACCCCAGTCCTTCATTCCAAAGTATTTGACTTTTTTCACCTGAAATTTAACGAATTTTTCAATTTGAGCATAATTATCTTAAAGGATCTTACCGCATATAGATAACAGCGTGGCATTTTGGATCAAACTTGAATCCTACAAAGATACAATATTTCTATTTTTTGGGTAGTTGCAAAACGCACTTTTTTCTCAATCCAATTCCGTAGGTCACTGATCACAAACTTGAAAAAAATTCACTCTATTTTTTTTACTCTTTTTAAACACGATATTCACAATGAAATCGAGGGGGTTGGGGATTTAAAGAAAGTTGACACTCCCCGTCATTCAAGACGACCTTTCCAATCCGATTTGTGCAGAACCCTTCAGATTGGCTTATTGCTGTTGACTAGCTTTGGCTCTCTACTCTTATTCCCCTTTGAATCTATTTCCTTTATTGTTCCCTTTTGGATTGCTTCAGGATTTTTCTCATCCTCCGAATTATTGCTTTTAGGATTTTTCTTTATTTTTTCCCCTTATTTGCATATATGAGAAACACTGATAAACTACCAATAGGAATAGATATATATTCCTATTTACTTACGTTCAAACAAAAGGATTTCAAAACGGAACTTATCACAAAGAATATACAGAATATTCTCGAATTTGGAATGTATTAGGTTGATTGTAACTCCCGAAAGGAGCTACGTAATCTAATCTATTTTTTATATTGAATTTGAGACAATTCTCTTCCCAAATTCTTTGAAGGATGCTCCTCCTCCGCTGCTGCTCCTGAGGATTCAATTCTTGCAGCGAAATTCCTCGGTTTCAATTTCTCTTTATCCCTTTGAGAAGGCTATCGATTTAATTCCCGGCTCTCTCTCTCTCTCTCCTCTTTAGATCTGAAATTCATTCACGAAAAAAACCACCATTCAATCCACATTCTAATTTAATAGCCCAAAGTATTTTAATACGGTTTGCGGAGCCCCCGATCTCACCCCAAATTCTTTTATATTGCAGCTTCTTTCTTCAAAATCTATAAAACTCTCCTACTCAACTTTCGCATTGCTGCTTAATAGGGAGAATGCATTAAGACCTTTCATTCTTTCATGCTCTCCTTTAATAGTACTCGTACTATACATATCCTCAAATTCCCAAATATAGTTCAATCGATGAATTGAACCACACGAAACCCCAATTTATTAAGGCTTCCAATCAAAAATGCATATCTCGGGGGCCAAAAGAGTTTGTGCTAATATCGGTGTATTGGTATAAATATGTGAAATTTTTAAAATCAAATGGGGTATTGACTTACCTACAGCTCCTATCCGCACGTGTGTATGTATCGGACACCTGTTAAGTACAGAAAACTATTGTGGAATGACACAAGACTTGAGAATATTATTTTGCTGGAATTGTGAAAGATGGGGGATTTAATTGGAAATATTAAAATTCACATTTGACTTGGTGGAAACACTGTATTAAAGTTTGGGGGTTAACGTGCTACTCCAGGGCAAGTTGAATATTTCAGACGCTCTACAGTCTACATAGATAGGATTGATCTGGAGAAAATGATTAGCTAAATTGCCAAGTTGGGACACGGGTAAAGAACTTAAGCAAAGTTCCTTGAATAATTTAAAACTTTTAAAAATATCCACAGAATGACCAGCAAAGCGAAGAGTAGGTAGTATTAGTATCGGACACAATTCTATTCCTCTAGTTGGGTAGTTTTTAGTGTGGGGAGAGAGCTGCAGAGCTCAAAGCCGGAGGTTCTTCGGACTCTGAGTCACTTTCCCGGAGTGAACTTTTGGTTCTGAAAACAAATTGAAAGCGCAACGCTCCCTTTACTTTAACCATTACGGCTCACCGTACCTAGCTAGTATGTATGTATATAGGGGGCCGAGAGTCTAGCTGGATTATTAAATAGCTTCTAGAGTAGTAGTCCACAGACAGGGGTAAATGGGTATTATATACTTATATATAGTAGGATATAAAGCGAGGGGAGAACCCGGGCAGTTAGCCAGAAGCAAAGGGATTCGGGGCTGCTTCCTCCTCAGTGGGTATACGCATACATAGTACATGTGGAAGGGATCGATAGATACAATGCACGGAGGAATCTGATGGGGAAAAGCCTAGCAGGGAGAGTGTAGAGAGAGAGAGACGCACTGCACTCGGCTGAATTTCTAAAACAGATAGGGAAAAATGCATTCAGTTGCTCCAAGTTGGAGCTTAGCCCGATATACACAAGGGGTTGTTGGTGCAAAGCGAACACCGCATTATTAAACCCTAGTCGGAAGTTATATAAGGAGAGGGGATCCGATGGAAAAAGAAAAAGCTTTAGGGTGCAGTCTGAATGCACCAACCCCTCTGCGAGTGAATGCATTTGGGAATTGAACAAATATAAATAGAGGGTTGAACTTTATATACTTTTGTGCACGTTTGTGCGTATATTGCTCAACGAGTCTTATAGTAAACTTAATGCATTTGTATTTGATAAAAGGTGAATGACAAAAAGGAGAGAAGAGCCGGGTGCTCTTAGGATTAGATCGGCTGGGGGGACGCGTTTTTTAACACAAGGGAAATAAACACCTGTGGCCTGAATGCATTTAATTGAATCTCAATTTAAAATTTTTGAAGGATGAGTAAATCAATTTAAAATGATTTGCGAAACACTCTACCTAAAAATAGGCAGTGCTTTTAAATTCAATTGAGCTTGAGATAATTTAATATGTTTATTCCTGGGAAAAAGTTTGGGGTAGCTTCTCCCCGACGCTTTTTTTTACATCAAATGTGCATTAACTTTTTTCCAGGACTTTTTCCCCGTTTTTCTCAAGGCCTAGAAATGTCAAAGGTCCGTCAAAATAATTCAATCAAATCCTCTTCATGTAGGAAACCTGCAGTGAGGTCCAAACCCACGCGATTTGAGGAGGTCTCGAAACAGCTGAATAACTTCTCCTTGAATCCCATAATGAAATCACTACATATTTTTGTATTAGATATGTAAGCTTTTTGAGCTAGAAAGTTTGCCCTTTTCAGAAAAAGTGCGTGAGCAGTCCCAGTTCTTCAATTTACCCATTAAATAAAACATATGTATAGAAGTAAAGGGGAAAAAAGTCCTTTGGCTCGGTGTTATTTGCTCGGTTAGATTTGGATTTATGCCGTAATTTATAGGCGGAGAACACGTCTTTTAACCCATGCATTTTATTTACAGGGACAGTTAACTCTGGCCGCTTGAGGTAGTTAAAAAAAAGAGGATCGAGGAGAAAAATGGCTGTACATAAAGATACTATAAAGCTATCGTATGGGGGAAAAAGTGGAGAGATAACCTGAGGATGGGCTTTTTTGTTGGCTAAAACTTAAAGGTAAAGTGGGATTCTCTTCGTCGGCTCCTTTCTCTCAGGTCATTACACAACCTTAATATTGTGGGAAGGTGGCAGCTGTTCTCCTCGAGGAAGGAGAATACAATTCGTCTTCTTTTGAGTCGTACTTTCTCTCACTCTCTCCTTTCTTTCTTCCCCCAAAGTCTCGACTCTTGAAAAAAGAGGTGAAGATGAGTTGTTGAGAGTTTGGCAACTTGCTCTCTCTAGCTCCAAGCAAATGCTCTTAAAATTCCGATAAAAAATTGGAGTAAAACCAATAGGCAGGATGAAAAAAATGAAAAGAAATTCTCATAAAAGTTAGGCATATCTTCGAATACAAAATTATATTAACTAACGAGAGAATTACTTATAGTAAGATAAATGACCAATTTAAACATTTTATACCGCGATATTTTCTACTACAACTATATTTATAAAAGCATTATTTTAATAAACCTACAAAAGATTAATCGGTGTTCAATAAAGATAAAAACATTCATCTCACTTTTTAAAAAAATCCATTTGCACAAAGATTTTAAATTTTATAATGGCAAACTTATTTATTGGAGTTACAGATTCGGGGCTTTCACACCCCGAAAAATCTTTAGGTAAGTTTTAATTTGCAATTAAATATCAGTAAAAGATATACTAATTAAGTAATTTTATAGATGTATGTTTTTGCATCTACGATAACATTTTTATTTGGTCATTGCATTGAAATGAATTGTATTGTATATAATATCTAGTAATACAATAGGTAGTAGTATAAGTAGGATTTCAAAGAGTCGAGGGGTATCTGAGACTTGGAGATATAAGAGCGGGGTTCCCGCAATCCGAATGGTGGTGAAGAAGCCATCTAGGTACTCTGAGTTGCACCCGGTATTCGAGTTTTCTCCGAAAAAGGAAAGGGGAGCTCAAGGAAAGCCGGATAGAGTTCCTCCGAAGAGGTTATGCAGTTTAACGGAGTTGAAAACTTCAAATGCAGGGTTTTTTATTGTAATTCTTTGAGGTATTAAATAACAAAATTAGAAGCGAAGTTCACAGAGGCCGATATCTTATTAAAATTCTTTTAAAATTTATGAGTTTCAACTACAATATTTTTCAAAAAACTAGAATATTTTCCTGCAAGTAACACTGGGTAAATATTGTAATATTGTAAAGAATGGGTCAAGCTATTCAGGATTACAGATAGATCACTACAAGACTGCAAGTATCCTGCCGTAGTGTACTTTATACTGATATATTGAGAGTATTTTTCCTTGCACTTTATG
This sequence comes from Megalothorax incertus, assembly GCA_036507255.1. Taxonomy (NCBI): domain Eukaryota; kingdom Metazoa; phylum Arthropoda; class Collembola; order Neelipleona; family Neelidae; genus Megalothorax; species Megalothorax incertus. The sequence continues at coordinate 9,232 of JAAZTK010002327.1, forward strand.
CACACGATTTGTTTCTAGCTAATATTTAAATCCTTTGACATCATCATCTTTTTTACTGGAGGATATTTGTATAATTTTGGAGCAATATAACTTTGAGCCGGAGTCTCTGGTCGTCTGCACAATCCTCATCTGCCAAACCCATAAAAACAAGCAACGTCTCCCATTTGACTTTATTATGATTTCAAAAAAGGGAGTCAGGATTCCCCCGCTTCTTTATGGTCCAGATTCAGAACTGAATTATATTTGCAGATAGGTACTATATTTGAATCTGGAAATCTCGGAGGAATCTGCAACTCTGAAATCCAAATTGACGGGCTCATTTCAAAGGTAGCTTCACTATATCTGGATCCTATGCTTTGCCGTATCTAGCTTTTGCAGATGATAAGGATGCCCCTTATTGGGGAGGATTACTTGTGGGCTAAAGGGGGGAGGGGAGGGAGGGGGAGGGTTGGAATTCGGTTAAAATATCTTGGAAGCAACATCTTGAAATTCCCATTACCATTTCGTTCGTTTGACTTGGTTTTGGTGGCTGAGCCCTCCTCTCAGGTGCCTCTACTATTTTACTCGGGTAATTCAGGTGGATTGCTTTGTGGTTCGAGTCATGCACCAGTTGATAAAAGCTTGTCCTCAGGCTCTGCACTTGTCTCACAATGCTTTTTCGAGTTCAGTTTTGCGGTCAAACCTTTTAAATATCCGTATTCGAATGTGAAGAGAATTTTTTTCCACCGATTGAGGAATTCAATTTTTCAATAGCGTAAAGATACACAAATGAACTCAATCAAAAATCCGAGCACACAACCCCCCTCCTACATAAAATCCAATAATAATACAATGTCTCCAGCCTCCTTATCTGGGGTTTCGGCTCCAGAAAGAATTCATTCTCCAAAGGAAATTCTATAATAATTCCTTTCCGCATCGATTCATTTCAGGGGCAAACAAATCTCAGATATTTCTGGATATTTCAAAGGCATATTCCCGAGGAATTTCTAAATTCAGCTCGACCTTTGACCCCGCGAGAGTGGCTTACGATTTAACTTGGAAGTTTAGAGTTTGATTCTGAATTTGGGATCATTTTGAAGCTTGGGAATTAATCCTAGGATCTATTAAAAGACTTTATATTAGGCATTTACGGATAGTATTTAAGAGTACTCGTAGACGTACTACGTATACTCCAAGTCATACCTGTTAGCTTTCCCTCGGGAATTTGGCAAAACTTTCTCGCAAAACTTGAGGGTCTGCTGCTCCTCCTCCTCCTGTCTAATCATCTCACTTTCTTTAATAAAATTTAGCTACACAAGATATAAGATTTTAGCTTTCAAGATTTAAGATATTGCTTTGAGCAGAGCACTCGGGGAAATACAGCAATACTAATATCCGTAAAGGCCGGCCTCGGATAAATTTGATTGGGGGCAAGTTGAGGATTTTTCATTTGCTTTAATGTTAATCAAACTTTGGAGATTTTTAAGTGGATTCAACTTCAAGTAATAGGAGCTGAGACTACAGGTCTTGAGGAGTGTTTTCTCTACCACCACCAGTACCACCCCACCATGATATTAAAAGTGTTGGTAGTGAGGAAATGTTTTGCGGATGAATGAATAAGTAAACGAAGTTGAATATAAAGTTGGAGTGAAAAGTTTCAGTGGGTCCAATCTAATCTCTTAGAGTTAGCTCTGCTTTCTCCGGGAGTGCTAATTCCAGTAAACAAGCCCCGGATTAATAATTAATAGATAATACTTGTAATATGGAAGCTCACTCTCTCCCCTCTAACCTCTCGCGGCCGTGGTTCTCTTAAGAAGCTTAAAGTACATTAGATTTTACATCCCAAATAGCACCGAGTAGTAATACTACTCTACCAACATAGTTGAACTCATCCTGAGAGAGAATCTCAACTCATTCCATTATGTTTCAATCTTGGGAAAAGCGGCTCGAGGTTTTACTGGGTTGTATTTGCACTTGTGAAATATTTACCGAATGGGGACTGGGGAAGGCTTTGGGGAAGGCGAGCCTCCGCAAACACTCTAATACTCGCTAAGTGCATCGATAAACAGAAATACTCTACAAATTTTAAAAAATCAAGCTAATTTGAAGAGTCAAAGCTAGAGAGTTGGATTGCGTAGAAGAAGAAAGTCAAAAATCGGTAAAACCTCTCCTATTTTACCCAATTTCATGGTAGTTAAAGATGGAGAGAAGTAGAACTCGGGACTGACTAGTATAATTGATCTCTTGGGATCTCCTCAGT
>JAAZTK010002328.1:0-11470 GCA_036507255.1 Megalothorax incertus
GAGGATATTAATACTTAAGCATTCATGAAGAAAAGGAGCTCGCTAGCTTCGTTAATTTAATTGGAGCAAAATACTCGACTTACTCCTCGTTAATAATAGAGTTGGAGGTGGCTGTACTCGGGCTCCCAAAACCAACAAGTTAGGCCAAGCAAACCCACCGCAGCTAATTGTAATTTGTAAATTATACAATGGGGTGAATTAATAAAAATCAACAGAGTTTACTCCTACTATTATTATTAGGAGCAATTTGGGATTGTTTTTTGAAACTTCCAAGGCCTACTCATAAATAATTGCTCATTTCCTATTTCTTCACGTATAAAAATACTTGGCAATGCCAATGGCTAATGAGGGTTGTCCTCGGTCGCTTCGAAAAGATAATTCCGAGAAATGATTGTAAAAATTTAATAATGGGAATTTGGAAGGAATTTCTACTCCACAAAAGAGTTTGCCAGTAATTCCTATTTTGGAAAAAATTGCTTTTGTTTGATTTCTGATTTCTGGTGAACTTGTTTTATGTGGCTGAACAAATTGGCACATTTGCCATTCTTATGAAATGTGACTACTTGATTAGAGTGTGAACCTAATGGGAATTAGCAGAACCGTTGTTCGCTGCCATATTAAGGCGGAGGAGTCGAGTAAAAAACAAGCTTTTAATTCGCCCGATTTATTCTCCTCATATCGAGAGTTGCAATTCATCTTTTTCTACTTTGTGCATTTGTACAAATGCAACCTTTCTATTAAATGTTCAGGTACAACTAGAGTCATCCTCATCTCTAATTTATGACTTTCTCACTGTATTTCAATTATTACTGCGACGGAATCAACTGTTTCTTGTAGTAGGTACACTCCATATATGCGATCGGCTTGTACTTTAAAAACCGGTGTTTGAAATGGTTTCCCCGTTTTTGGAGAAAGGAGTTCTTCCTCCTCCGAAGCGAATCAATTAAAGCTAATGTAATTTGTACGGGTTCACTCAGTTCTGCTTCCTCAAAAGTTCTTGGGGGATTTTTTTTCGACAAAGGAATTCCTCCTTTTCCTCCAGACTCTTATGTAAAATTATTTAAGTAATGCGATTTGGGGTAGATTAGGTTTTTCTATCTGTATGCACATAAATATCCATAAATAGGCTCAGTTCAGCTCCTTTTCCAATCATTTATCTGCGCTCATCTATTCACGAATTCAGTCAATTTCCTATGCATTTATTCGTTATCTTAGGTCTAGCACAATATTTCTCTCTCTTAAAAGAATCACCTTGAATATATCTACGATATTTCTAATCCCCTCTGGATCTCCTGTGGTTTGACTCGTCATGCTATCAATAAATGCTGCCTTTGGTAATCATCATCATCATTACCGATCCTCCTTTACCTACAAACCTTTCTCAAAGTTGTGAAGTTCCAGAGAGCAATCCCCTAAAACAACTCTCCCCTTCCACCACAACAAATACATTTACATCCCCTTCTTTCCTCTCTGGAGATACCTTTGGAACGCGTTCCCTCCTCTGATAAAACATACTCTCCCAATCCAATCTGTATTCTGTTTAGAGCAATTCCCCCTCAACCTATTCGTAATCTTGGCCAAGGAAGGCCTGTCTTCCTGCGTTCTCTGAGCGATTACTCAACTCTTTCGAGTTGAAACTCCCCGACTTGGACCAAGCTCTGGAACACAACAAAGTTAATTCAACATCTCTTCGCCTTCCCACCATTTGTATATAGCCCGTAAACAAGAAGAGTACACGTAAATCCCACGCTTTAAATCTCTCTAAATTTGGAATGAAAGCCTTGTGGCTTTGGCGGAAGGCCCAGTCGGCTCCCACTAAAAGGACTTGAATGAGAGCAGACAAATATTGTTATAAAATTAACACCTTTTTGTGCATCCCAATTCCCTAGATCTGCAGTCCCCTCGGGGATATAAAGTCCTCCTCCAAATTATTCAAATCTCTTGAGAAAGCGCATGGAGTAAATCTACTTTTAAACCATGTATTGCATGAGTAGTGTCAGTTAGAAAGGATTCGAGGACCCTTTAGGAGGTGGAACTCGATTTTTTCCTCTTTCAAAGGACAAACTCTGCGCCGTGTTTTGGACAGCAGGAAAATTACACAGGTAATAAGAAGAACGAGGAGAGGAACTAGAAAGAGGTGGACTGACTCAAAGGGCGAGAACATGTAATGAATTGTGGGACCTCCCTCTCAATCCAAATATAATTTAAACTTAAGGTAAAAAGGAGGAAGGAGGAGGTGGTGGTCGAAGCGAGACTAAGGACTCGAGTAAATATGACTTCAATGTTGATGGAAAATATTTGTACTTGAAAACAAAACAACCCGTCGAACACACAATAGAGAGCAAATAATACAAACGGAAAAGACATATGGAGGAGGATAGAAAAAAATGAAATTACTCCAAATGATCGTAATAAATGAGGGGCTGGAACATTGCTCGAAATTCTTTTTGGAGAGAAGAGTGTTAAATGGTCGTAGTACTTTAAAAGGGTGAAGGTCCTTTGACTTTGGGCATCTGCATCTTGCGCTAATCTGTAACAAGTTCTTATAGGTGGAGGGATTCGTCACGAGTCAACCTGAGACTCAAGAGCTCCGCTAAAGAGCCGCTCTGAGTCCGATTTATTTCCCTTTGTCAGGTCCTTATAAAGAATCTTATGGAGTAAAAGACATTTCCCGAGAGCACCAAAAAAATGGTGAAAAAAGTTCTTTTCTAGCCACAAACGAGGTTCATCATTAAATTATGTTCACACTTGGTTTCTCCCCAATGTTTGCTGTGTATCATTTTCTACTCTGAAGATATATTCTCAAGATAAAATTAGGTAGTTTGTAGTTTGTACTCATTTTGTACATTTTTCACACTCTTTCTTTCCCTCAAAAGCGCCAATTTGCACCCCTTTCTGTAGTACAGCTCCATTTTATTTCCTTTATAAATCTGATGGCCCTACGGCCAATTTTAATCTAAATCTGTCTACTCTGTTCAAGTTAGCTCCTCGTAGAAGTACTGTAAACAATGCTCAAAACTGTCTTAAATCATATCCCTTTTGTATCTCGGAGAGCTCAGAGAATGCACATTATAAAGTAGCGCTGCCGAGTCAAGTTGGAGTCAATTTTTTCCTCAAGTCCGACTACCGTCAATTACTGCCCGAGCTTATAAAAAGTCCTCAACTCAAAACTTTGGACAGCCTCGGGAAAACACATAATACGCTCCGTTGGATTGCACTTGCACTTGGTTACAAGTGCACCGAGCCAGCTTTTTCTCATCATACCTTAATACATTGTAGTAATACTACTACGCGACGTGGAGGAGTGTAATCAAAAGCAGTAAATGAAGGTACAAAGATTCCTCCCCGATATGCACTTGGATTAGGTATATCTCGAGAACAATAATAGGTAGTAAATAGCCCGGCTCTTATCCTTAGATGGGTACTTCATTTTACTATCGCATGTTCTCTGACAAGAGCCAGGCACCGAAATTCAAATAGACTCTGAGGAGAGAGTCAAAATCTGGACAATTCAACTTCCTATTGTTGTTTGTAAGGATGGTGGAATAGATAGGTAAGGATGGATGGACCATCGGAGTTTGGAAAAACTGCCTCGAGGTTTAAAAATCCTATATCTCCTCACAAGATATGTTCAGAGTCAACTGCAAGGAGCATCTTTAAAGAACGCTTCTAGTAAGACTCATTCAAAGGGCAATGTATTGAAATGATAGTATAGCAAGAGCCAAAGGAGCCAATACATACAAAATTACAAATAGTAAAACTCTCCAACCGAGTCACCCTACTACTATGTGTAGAAGCGCATGGTACTCCTCGCTTCCCTCCAAATCTCGCTCCAACTGGGTTGTTGGTGTGCACTTTGGTTGAACCAAAGGAGCCAATACATACAAATAGTAAAACTCTCCAACCGAGTCACCCTACTACTATGTGTAGAAGCGCATGGTACTCCTCGCTTCCCTCCAAATCTCGCTCCAACTGGGTTGTTGGTGTGCACTTTGGTAGAGAGCTGACAGTGCAGCTCAGGCTTTCGAGTGAGCCAGGTGTTTGTCGTGTTCGTGTGCAAAAGCTATTCCATTCAACCAACCCTATACCTATTCAAAGTTCCCCTTCACAATTCACATTGGAATAATCCAACGGACGAACCGAATCGGATATCCGAATATTATTACGAGATAATCAGTCCCATCGCGTTTTGTCTCACTGCATAAATACTTCCGGTGTTAAAATCTTTATCATGAACGGAACATACAATTTATTATAAAGTTGTCACCACCATTCTCTTTCCACAGCATACACCTACGCCCCTGGGGAATTAAGAGATAAAGTTCCCAATCAACCTGGATTTGTTTACCTCTGGATAGAGAATACATTGTGACGGATTTGAATTTTGAATTTGAAAAAAGTGAATTAGGCCAAATTTGGGTGACATATTCATCGGAAGAGTGTCAGAGTCATTGGAGAAAGACGTGAACCTCCTCTCGATCAGTTCTTTGATTGCTGATTGTACATTGTTGTGGAGATTTTTTGGAAAAAGTGTGTCGAATTCTCTACTACTCTAGAGTGGCATCTCTGCAATCTCTAAATCAGATTCGTGTGTGGTTAGTAGAGATCTCGGAATTGAATTGAAGAAATCTCCCAAGATTTAAATCAGTTTTCTCTCTCAAATTCACGATCTCACACCTCTTCCTCCTTCTTTGGCCACCGTGTGAATCTTCAAACACGTCTCAATCTCAATTTCTACTGCAACTCTCTCGCGGATCACCAAACTTTTTTTATATATATTCGCTAGATTGACTCGGCCTTTGCCATACTGCCCGGCATTTCCTCCTAGAGTTGTGAGACCTGTAAAGTGTCGAGTTTGTACGTGAGACACATATTCTGAAAAAGCTCCCCAAACCTAGTTTCTCAACTCTCAACCAAAAGTACTTTGCGGTTTGACCGTTCTCTCCCTTGAACCGAATCTCCTCCAAATACGAGTCTAGAGTAAGAAGAGAAATTGGAAATCTCCACAAATCAATCTCCAATCGCAAATTAGAAGAGTCGCGGAAGGTGCAATCAGAAATGTACGATACTTAAACCCAGATCTGACACACTAAAGAACTTGCTCCTCCTACTCGGGAAATTTATATACTTTCGCCGTGCTTCGGAACATTAACCCCTTTAATAAATGCAAAGGAGCAAAAAGTTTGGGATTTCAATTTGATTTGCCATTTTTTGCAAAAGTGCACACAGTCGAACCTGATCCCACCACACAGATTACGTAGCTTGCTTTAATTTGCAAGGAGCACATCCACCCAAAGACTTTGTAGTTGACATATTGGATTTCATTAGTCGAGTTAACCCAGAAATTAAATTACTCCTACGCTAAATCCTCTGCCCCTTCAACTGGAATAAATAGTTTAATTAATTGGGAACGAGTTTCAATTTCAAAGGATTTAAACTCTTCGGATTTACTTTGCAAGTGACTGTTACGGAGGATAATACAGTGTATTTCATATTAGAATTTTGGAACGGAGAGTATCATTTCAAGGGGATTTCATGTCGGGGACTGTGTAAATTCTCCGGTTGTATCCTCAAAGCGCAAACTGAAATATTTTATGGACAGAACAATGGCGGACTATACTCTTTTAATTGGACTCGCTCTCACAGGTAGAGTACATGAGTTTTCTTTTTTTTCTTTTACATTTTATCGCTTATTGCATCTTCCTCAAACGTTATACAAAATGCTTTAACCTGACCCCAAATGTGAAACATATAAACACTCGTGTCATTTCATCTCTTCCTTCTCATTTCATGACTGACCCTACATGTACTTCTCAGAAAAGTTAAAATTTCTGTATCTCTAAATCTTTTGGAGTTTAAAACCATTTAAAACTCTCCTTCCTTTCTCGAAATCATATCATGGCCACTCCAAAGCATTTGAAACCATTAGATTAAGCCAAGAACTTTATTCCCCTCAAACAAAAGTGCTCTGGACCGACTCCTCTACTGACCCATTCTTTCATGAAGATAACATTGTATTGGACATATAAAAGAATATTGTGTTTTGACCCTCAAAAATGGCTCCCGGAGGCTGTAGTTTGATCACCTACCTGCAGACTTGGCCATAAAACAATGTGAACTCTTCAAAATGAGTTTGGGGACTTTTTCCAAGAAGAATGCTCCCGTCAGATAAGATATGAGTTATAGAAAATAATGGGGAAAGACGCCGGCTGGGTTTGCTGGACAAACACTCACTCGTGGCTCTTCCGAACCTCTTCGGCTTAACTCCAAAAATGTAAGGAGGACTCTAAGAGGACTCTGTGGAGACATTTCCTCCGAATTAAAGCACGGCCCGAGTTGTGCCTTACAGCGATTAATAAATGTGTGTTTTTGGCCCATAAGGTTCAGAGCTAGGAAGACCCTTAAGGAGCTTTGTCTTTTTCCTCTCTCCGTGCATACCTTTTTCTTAAGTAGGAAATGGCAGGTGAACCTTTTTTCAAGTAAGGTTTATTCACACAAGACTATGCTTAAATTTAGAAGGGACAATTGGACATTTGCGCCTTTTACCTTGTTCTCTCAATCTTGGATTTTAGTCAGGTAGACTCCTCCTGAGAGACTGCCATGTATTGTTAATGCTTAGAATTATAGAATTGGTGAAAATGGGTCGATGTCCAATGCACCACAATTAAACGTGCGAAAGAGAACGAAAGAGAACTAGTAGAGCTTCATGGTTCTCTCGCCTCCTCTGGCCCAAATGACCCGCGTCCGTTATTTAATCCTCGAAATAGAATGAAGTGAAACGCTTGGGCTCCTCCTGTCGCGTCTTTGATTCCCAAAGGAAGACCAAGGAGCTTTACCTGAAGAAACTAACCTACGATCTACCTGATGGTCTCCCTCTTTCTCACTTATTTTTCAATTTCACAAATAGAGTCTTAAATTCTCAATCCTTTTAACCCGAATTGCTTGTATTTCTTTCTTTTTTCAAGATGCACAAAATTACTACCTGAGGAAAGCTTTGAGTTAGGCAAGAGAGTATATTTCAATGTACAATTTGGAGTCAGAATGAGTGTGCAATCTTCTTTTCGGATGGATGAGCTGTTGACTGACTCGGAGCCGTTGGGAGAGTGGATTACCTGAGGATTTCTTGGGCAAGAGTAACTCTCTGGTCGCTGTAGAATTGAGGAGTAATTGAAGTAGTGGGACAAATTAATTATTTAGTAGGCGACCAGTGAATAAGATAAAAAATTGATCCATAACAAAAGGAGGGGAGAGCATTGTCGTGTTTCACTGTCGTTTGTCCGAGTACGGCTCTCTTCCGTCATATGTTTCTGACTACTGAATTCATTTTTTTTATCCCATCTTACACCAATTTGATATACTTGGCATAACGGGGAAACTATTCAGAAAAGTCACTCTCAGCGCGGCTGTTTGAAGTTCCTACTCGAAAAGTGACAGAAATCACTCTATTTCGGCTCGGGATTTTTTTTCGTTCGGAAAAATTGTAACTATCTATAAGTAATACAGCTCGGCTAATTTAACTTTGCTTGAAAGATTGCACTAATATGCGGAAAGTTAATAAGAGGAGGAGGAGGTTGACAAACGGGAAAGCTGATACCAGATCAGATGACAAAGCCAATTGGAGATTAATCCATTATCGGAGGGATAAATCAGACGATTTGTACAGTTTGTGACCGATTTTCTTTTCCCAGTATGGCTTTGGTTTCATTTAATTTATGGTGGGGGAGAGGATTCCCCTTACAATATTGATACTTATCGGAGTCTCGGTCGGTTTAATTCTTTGTTTCTCACCGAATCATAAATTCTCGGCCCACCCTGGGCCTTAAACACAGTCCGAAGAATCCGTGTACGCACCCGAATAGTCAAATCCGAGCCCCCCGGATCCGATCCATTAGCTTGTCTACCTTTCCTTCTGCTGTATTTTTGATGGTAGAGCACACTGCACTTATACTCATTGCTTCATGTTCTCCCTCTCTCCATGTTCCTCATTTATGTTTAATGCAACCAATTATGACTGTAATTCAAGTAATGGGAATCGATTTGGGGGTGGCCAGTAGCCCGGCAAATGTACTCAAGTGCTCTATCCCCGATCCCCCTCTCACTCTCTCTTCAAGGAGGGTGAGGAGTTGAGAAAACCTTATGGGTAATGCCACTGACACGCCAAACACTTGCATATCATACATGGAAAGCTTTAGGATCCTCCCACCATGACTTAAATGTTCTGACACTGCAAAAACACACAAACTCTCGATTCTTTGAGGACTTTGGCCAGCCCGAATGCTCCGCTATAAATACAGTCGGATTAAGCTTACTGGCTGATATTAAGAAGACGTCCAGGGCCGAGCTTAATGGTGGCAAACTCCATTCTCCATGGCCTATTCTCGGTGGTTTCCATTAATAAATAAGTCGAAAGTTGAAGGTTTTTCATAAATCGGTCTTAGAATACAAACAATGCTGGAGAAATTACAGAATTGCAATTCGGTGGGTGGGGAATTACGATGAATGAGGTCTTTCTCCCTCCCCTAATGACTTCCTTCTCTCCTCTGGAGAAAAACATTTCTAGCTCCTGCACATTTAACGACCCTTCATACTCGTCGGAGTACAATGAAAAAGTATTTGTAAATTTCAAAATAATTGGATTCAAATTCAAAACCAATCCAATTTGACCGCTCGTTAAAAACCGGCTAAATTACGGATTCTAGTATAAGCATTATAAGGGAAGCAATTAAATTAAGCCTATGTAAATCGCGACAGGTGTCCCCTTTCCACAATGGCCCATTTGAATTAATTGTGTCATTCCTAATAATAAACTCTGTCCATTTCCCCTGGCCAGTTTGAGCCCTTTCTCCTCCGACTTTTATTCTCGTTTCGTTTGCTGACAGTTGGAATTTACGGTCGGATCAACCTAATTAGTGGTGACTTTTAATGAAGAAATCACTGGCTCTGAGCAGCTTTCAAAGAGTCGACAGAAACTGAGCCCAGTTTTTGCCCACAGATAATCAAAGATACCCCTCTCTCATTAATCCGCCTAATGAAACTCATTCGCTACCTAGTCATAAAAGTATCAATCTCTCCTCGTTAATTTCGCTTCCCATCATCGCCCAAATAGGTCCCAATGGCAAAGTCATTGCTGATTATCACAATGCTCAGTGAACTGTGCCCTAGCATTCGAATCATCATTTCAAATTAGAATACAAAAAGTTATACGGGGGATCATTTGAGTGACGCAAAAAGAGTCTCGAAAGGGAATCCAATTAGGAGAGAATAAGTAGAGCTTAAATGTTGAATTTATTGTTCTCTGTACAAATAGTAGAAGAATTTCAAGAGTGATTTCCTTTCTGATTAATAGTAATAACCGCTACGATACATGTGCATATCTTGATTCCTTGAGACTCTTTAAGACGAGACTGACAAAGCTTCGAGATCGTGGATTCCTTTTATCTGAATAATAATAATGGGGCCGGAATATAGGAAGAAATTGTAAGATTGAGAGAAGTTGAGAGGATCTCGGATTTCTTTCCTTTCCATTATAGTAAGGGATTTAAAAGTTGATTTCTGATCTCCTGAGCAAAAGAAAAAGAGTATAATAATGTCAGGGTCTGGAGAGACGAGCCAGGGCAGAGAGGGCAAATGGAATCTCTCTCGGAGAAGGGAAAAAATGATACAGGAAGAGGATTAAATTTTTTCTGAGAGGACCTGAGCCCTCTCTCTCTCTCTCTCTCTGCATTTGCATAAATGTAAAGGGGTCGATATAAACTTTAAAATGAGCGAATGGAGAAGGAATTAAAGGGGCATATGATTGACTGAATTCTACGAATAAAGGTCTTACAAATAAACTTGACATCCTACACTATAGGCCGAAAGGTGCAAAGACTTTGTTGTGAAGCAATTATTTGTAGGATGAGCCGCTGCAGCTCATCTTGAAATATTGTTCAGATTAGCTGTAAAAGGGAACAAGTCCGAGTCTTCTCCACAATTGATTCACTCCGCTTAGAAGACGCCCACATAAATCACATTGGGGGGAAATGCAAATCCAGTGAAGAAGATAATAGGAGTTTATACTAGGAGGACCAAAAGGGAAATATCTCATTACTACAAGAGTTCTCTCAGCTTAAGAAGTCCGCCGTCTCAAGTAAATCTCGCAAGCCTTAAATGAAACTGAAAGGAGTAGGAGAGGAGGAGGAGGAGGAGGAAGAGAAGGGATGCTGAGATTTGGACCGAATGGCGGCTCTCGGAAATAACTCACATCATTTGCAATTGCTTTAATTCATTGTGTTCCGCAGAAATTCGTCTTCTTTTCATCCGGACCCGACAACCCACCCTACCTAATACTACTACTATATAGAGGAGTTTCCTATTAAAACTTTCCAGGGGCAAGATTAATGGGCGAGTAACACACTCCTCCTCCTCCGCCTTCGATGGATAGCTCCAATACATGAGATTTCTCATTGTATTCTCTTCTACATTGTCCAATTCAAAAACCCCGAGATGGGACTCTAGGGAATTTACCCGGCACTTTGCAAATGTCCCCATTAGCGAAGCTAGGGGCCATTTACAAGCTGGTTGATATTCAAGATGAGCAGAATGCTAAATACAAGATCAGTACATCTTATAGTGTGAATCATTTACGAGACAACCCAAAGGAGCTTGAGAAAGGGTGAACCATCAGTTTATTCTTTTTATTCTTTTTGCACTTGTGTTCGTGTTTGAGAGTTCAAGAGAACACTATACTGTAAACAATAAGCCCCAACAGTGCTTAACTATTCATGTTCCAATGGGTTCCGATCTAATAAAATGTGAATTTCTCATTATTACGGCGCTTGCTCTAGACCGAGTCTGGGGCTCAGTGGGGGATCTCCCGAGAGAGCACGTCACCTTTGCTGATTTACAAATGGAAATGCAAAAATGTACCACTTGCCATTCTTGAGCCGATCCCTGTAAAACCCTTGAATAAGCTTTTAACGAGAAAGTTTTAAAAGCAGAACAAATACTTTTTCCTCCCTGCTCTCTTTATGTCCTCCCATTAACTACTCGCATTACATTGCACAATACAATCGAAAAGCATATTTTTGAATCCCTCCAAAAGTTACGAGCTATTGTACTTGTTCCTCCTATATTGCTATTCGTACTATTACAAGATATTAACATATTGTTTAATATTTACCCCTCCCGTTTGAATATCATACTTATTTCCAGTCCACTTGGGCTGAGTGCAATAACAACAGCAGGAAGGAGGAGAAGATTTGGGGAGCACAATATAATACTTAATCTACCTTCTTCTATCTCGAGTCGGAGCTCTGACAGGAATATTCCCATTATTATGATTATATAACAGAGACAGCGGAGGAGGAGGAGATGAGAGAATTGCTCCCAAATTCGTATTCCAATCCTATCCCACACTTTTTTATAATGCAAATCTTGAAGAATGAAAGGAAGGAAGTTGGGACAAGTCGAGGAAGTACAACTTCAAAGT